>SEYY01013785.1:85000-95000 GCA_009176605.1 Armadillidium nasatum | reverse complement strand
ACACGCTATAATTAGCTGACATTTTGTTGATGTCTCCTCTGATGGGTAAAAATACAAAGAAATTAGGACAGTGCTAAATTGAACGGAGTTGAGAAAACAATCCAAATCAATGACAGACATGACTCAATCCAACAGCATGACTTTGGTATCTAATTGAAATTCTAAACAATAAATTTGTCATATTCGAAAGTCAGATTAATGTAAGTGTAAAGGGTGAGTACGAAAATGCAACATTTTCTGTGGATAAAACTATTAATGGATTTGAAAACGAATTTTTGACCCCGTTCAAAATTGACATACGTGATCTATATGACGAGGATTAATTATCAGCTGCAGTTGGGTTCTTTAGATACAGATTGTAATGAACAGAGTATATTCCTTCTCGAATCACATGTACATAATTATTAGATAAATATATATCTTCTTGAGTCACATATACAATAGATATATATATATTTCTTCTTGAATCACATATACATAATTATTAGATACATATATTTCTTCTTGAATCATATATACATAATTATTAGATAAATATATTCCTTCTTGAATCACATACATAATTTTTAGATAAATATATTCCTTCTTGAATTACACATACATAATTATTAGACAAAAATATTTTTCAGCAAAACAAAAGCACACTTTAACCAGAAAATGGAGTCAAAAGTGAAAAACTATGTAAATATAATAGGATTGTTTAATTAAGAAAAAGATTTTGCAAAAATTTACAGAGACAATCCCAAGAGTTTTTTTACTCTATTAGGGTTGTAAGCTATCTACTGTTAGACGAGATTCAATAACTTTGTATTTAAATAAAGTAATGGATACTGTCAATTTGGTTTCTTTTTATATTTGGGTTGTGTGATTGTTTCAATGCAAACCTCCCTAGGGTTGGTTGAAAAAATGTTTTTGAACCTTTATCTCAGTTTTTTCCACAGGAAAAACAGTTGAAAACCTCAATGCTAAGCAACTTTTACTTATCAAATTTAGGTACAAATATTTACAGCTAGTCTGCAACATTGAATTAGATAACACTGAATTCTAATATCATTATATCAAGCTAATACTATATTTAGGTGAACAAACAATAAAATTATAGTAAGACTTGATAAGTTGATAGACTTGTCCACAGAACAGACTGTACAGTAGCCTGTAGGATGTATTTGCCAGTTAGCCTATCGTTATAATTTTCTTATTTTATAAAAAAAATTTTGTTTTTGTTTTTTTTGGGGGGGCAATATTTTTTATTCATTTATTTATTATTTTACAAAACTGTGGCAATATCATGCAGCAATAAAAAAAATAGTAGTATAGTACAGTATATGCAGAGTAATATCATATTATCTGCATATATGTACTATACTACTGTTAGTTTATAGCCGCATGATATCAATACAGTTAAAAAAAAAAAGAAATAAATAAAATAAAAAAAAACATTGACCGTTAAGAAACAGAAAAATTCTTTTTTTATATATATATAAAATAGGAAAATTATAACGCTAGATTATCTATTTTCCAAAGTTTTTTTCCCGGGAAAACTAAGGTGGCAAAAATTACCCTTTGCCAGCCCTGAATCTCATCCATTATTGGCATATTTCATTCCTCCATACAGGAAAAAAAACTGCGTTTATAACCATCGCTAATTCATAGCTAGAATAACCACCAAGCATTACAGCTAGCGAATTCTCTCCTTCCATATAGATGATAAAATACTCGAAAAGTGTCCAATTTAATAATGCTCTTATAAAAATCTTATTCTTTGGGCAAATGATGTTGAATGAGTTATAAAACACAATCATATTTACAAAACAAATATAAAAATAAAAGAGAGAGAGAGAGAGAGAGAGAGAGAGAGAGAGAGAGAGAGAGAGAGAGAGAGAGAGAGAGAGAGAGAGAGAGAGAGAGAGAGAGAGAGAGAGAAAAAAAATAACGCTTTCAACCTTTTACAGCTGAGGATTTATCTTGAATTTTCAGATTGAAAACACTTCCACATCAATTTCCAGTTTGTCAACAAAAGGCTTCAAAAAGGGTATTAAAAACTTTTAAAAAAAATCAACCGTGGAAATTTTAGAGTATTTATTCACTTAACACAAACATTCCAGAACACACTCCCACACACAAATTATATATATATATATATATATATATATATATATATATATATATATATATATATATATATATATATATATATATATATATATATATATATATATATATATATATATATATATATATATAAAGAGAGAGAGAGAGATTTAGAATTCCTCTACTTAAAGAAACAAATTTAACATTCATCTTCTAATAAATTACAAAATTTATCAGAAAATAAAGCAAAAGTAAACACACACAAGTAAATAATAATAATAATAATAATAATAATTATAATAATAATAATAATAATAATAATAATAATAATAATAATAATAATAATAATAATAATAATAATAATAATAATTCTGAGGAAAATGTAGTGTTGAGTAAAAACAATTTTTGAACTTTATACCATATAAGGTCCTATTTTTGGGGTTAATTGTACATTATTTAAATATATTTTCTACTCGCCATACGCAGTATATGGATAAAGCGGGATAAAATTGCCAAAGTTCATTAAATATTTAACGTGAAAAATGAAACTCGTGCGGTGCACAGTTTCGGAAGGAAAGTGTTCTTTTCCTTCATTAAGCTACTTTTGAAATTTACATCTAAAAAATTACGAAGGCAATTTGTTTAAATTTTAATGCAGTTTCAGTTTCAGTATTCGTGTTTAGGAGTAGTTGTGAGGTTTTTTTTTTTTTTTTACAATATTTGTAAATTAAACTTCATAAGAGTAATTACTAAATATTTTTCTTGCAGAAAAAGAAAATATTGAGAAATAACTTAAGAAAATATAACTTTTTTATTGAATTACTATTACAAAGACCGAAAATATGAAAACTGGTTATTAAATATGAATACATAATTATCAATTACTTTTGAAGGATTTGAATATATTGTAAAATATTCATAATATAATGTACGAACCTAATGTGAATGTTGGTTATTTGAATAATTCTGAATATAAGAAATATATACTGCACGATTATTAAGTGTACAGGGTAACTTTTCATATTGGTCACGAGATCAATTCCTAGAAAGAAACATCGATCCTTGTCCTACAACATCAAATCAATTTGTCAATTTTTCATTTGTTCTGTAAAGGCCAAAATATTATGCGATGTTTTTAAAAGTTACATAAAAATATAGATTATATTTTAGCATCACTGAAAAGCCGTTGGGTACGGGAGTATGAGTCTCAAGTAAAAACTTGTTTCCCTGCCATGCATGTATTATTGGTGTTATAAAACCGACAAGTACCGAAACATGTTTGAGGTTGAAGACAATGTTTGTACGGAGTAAAGTAACTTTCAATAATATTAAAACGAAAAATGATAAATGCCACATTAGAAACATTATTATACTCCCTCCTTGAATAGGGCTCCGCCCGTGAGCGTTGATGGTAACTAAAAAAAAAATAATAATAACAATAAAAAAATCATCCATTGCAGATACCATTGCATATACCTAACAGAAGCGGTTGTAGACCATCATAAATTATACATTATAATATACTACGTATATTTATATAACGGTATATTATTACACAAAAATTTAATTCAATATTTAACTTCTAAAATCAAGAGTATGTAAGACCGCTTTACAAAGCCAAAATATACGGAAAGCAATTTCGCCACAAAGGAACAGCTTTTAATGAAATATAAATATATAACTAACAAAGAAAATGTCCTTTACACTAATTAAATAACAAAATATTAAAAAAACAAAAAAATAAAAAAATAATACAAAAATAAAAATAAAAAAAATGTTGTTAGGGAATTTAATTTTTTTAAATACTTTTTAAATTTTTTTAAGGTTTCATTATATATTCATAGAAAAATCCTGAAGCGGTTTTTAACTCTGTAGTTTTTAATTAAACAAGGAAATAAAATTAATAAGAAAAATAATTGCAAAATAAAAAATAAAAATATCAATGCCAGACACTCACACTCACCCAAAACTCCAAAAACATTTTTCTTTTCTCTCTCTCTCTCTCTCTCTCTATATATATATATATATATATATATATATATATATATATATATATATATATATATATATATATATATATATATATATATATATATATATATATATATATATATATATATATATATATGCTGCAAAAATTGTCCTAACGAATCGTTGGGACAAGTGGCAAAAATGTCATAGCAAATTTTTTCGGTTACTTTCTTATTAGATAATAAATCGGTGAAGAGACTTTCTTATGCTTAACATGTCTTTTCTCTATTGAAAATATTACTGTGACATTTTTGCCACTTGAACCTTTTATTCGTTAATTAATTCGTACAATTTTTGCAGTATATATATATATATATATATATATATATATATATATATATATATATATATATATATATATATATATATATATATATATATATATATATATATATATATATATATATATATATATATATATATATATAAAATCTAAATCCGCTCCCAGGAAGGGTTATTAGCCCTGTCAGTAGGTTCATTCGAGGATGAACCAAGGGTTTTCACGGGCCAACGGAAAATATATCCAATGGCTGGCAAGGTCTATCACGGATACCACCTTTGATCACACCTTCAGCGAGCGAGCATTCCGCAGGTGTAATTATTACGCATAAGTGGGAGGGAATAAGCGCAAAAGAGAACTACCCAAGTTTCTCTACTCCGATCAGGCCTCGAACCCTGGACCTCTCGCTTGCAAGGCGAGTGCTCTATTGTCTGAGCTACGGAGCCGCCGATATATATATATATATATATATATATATATATATATATATATATATATATATATATATATATATATATATATATATATATATATATATATATATATATATATATATATATATATATATATATATATATATATATATATATATATATATATATAATTTTAACATTCCCATAACAGCAAATAAATATATTAAATTGATAAATAAAAATCCCCTTACGGGAAGATTAAGAAGTCTTGCATCCTCTGGGCTAGAATCTACTTATGTTGCAACTGAAAAACAACGTATTTGATCCTTTACAGTTCACCCAATCACAATAACAGAGAAATGAGATTCAATTGCAACTTTCACCAATTTTTTTTTTAATGTTAAAATAATTTATACTTAGTGTCAAGGTATGGAAATTAGTGGAAACAGCCTTAACATGAACAAGTTCGTTTAAAAGTTGTACTTGAGACAAAGCTTTATGGCTATCGGAATGGTTCAACGGCAAAACATCGAATTAGTTGTTTCTCTGTTGCAACAGGAGATGGTTCGACTCCAGAGGAGGGATGCTTTCTTTATCTTCTTGTAAGTGTTTTTATTTATCATTTTCTCTCACTCTACATATTATATATATATATATATATATATATATATATATATATATATATATATATATATATATATATATATATATATATATATATATATATATATATATATATATATATATATATATATATATATATATATATATGAGACAAGTATTTTAATATTTCATTTTAACATGAAAGTTTGAGACAATGTTCCTTTGAAGAAAAGATTACTGTAAAAGGCAAAATATGTTCCTTCTACTTGAACGCTGAATATAATTAGAGAAGTTTTTTGATATCATGACACCAGTCATGTAGTCTAAAAAGAAAACTCTTGGAGATGGAAACACAAAATAGTTTTCTTGTATCTTTCATGCACAGCTGTACACACTGAGAGCAAGTCATATGCAGCTGACGCCACCTCATAATTAGAAGATCCGGTATGTAAAAAAATATATAGTTTGCATATATATATATATATATATATATATATATATATATATATATATATATATATATATATATATATATATATATATATATATATATATATATATATATATATATATATATATATATATCAAAGTTTGTCAGTCATCTTCTTTCTTAAAGAAATAATTTCTTAAACGAATTAAATATAGAGAACGCAAATAAATAAATGAAGAAATAGAAAAAAAAAATCAAAAACTCTCCTTTTTTTTTTTTTATTTCCATTAATATTCCATGGTAATGAAAGTCGCATGTGAAATAAATTAAGATTAACTACCATTTAGGCGAAAGTTTATTATTATTATTATTATTATTATTATTATTATTATTATTATTATTATTAATTATTGATTATTATTATTCTGATTAAATTATTAAATAGAATTTTATTTTCGATAATTATTATATTATAAATTATTATTGTTGACCCTTATTATTATTATTATTATTGGAAAATTTTATTTTAATAAAGATTAATTATTATTATTATGCATAAATTTAAAGGGTATAAATGAAGAATTTGTTCCCCCCAGAAGAGAATTTCAGTTTTGTAATAATAATAATAATAATAATAATAATAATAATAATAATAAAAGATACTCCAAGAAAATATTTTGATTAAGTATCGAAAATGGTTAGTATTCAAAACCTTACAAGAGATGCACAGCCCGATCTGATGATGGTGTCCGTTATGAACATGTGATATTAAAGATGAAATTTGATGCAACCATTTAATGAACAGAAATAGTACAGAGTGAGTTTGTAAGAGTGAATGAAATATTTGAAAGAAAAAAGCACTAGAATATAAAATTAATGTATTTGAAGGGTGTTCCTCAGAAGATGTTTAAGCAAAAAACATTTAGAGAGGATTTTTGACTTCCTTATTTTTTTATGCAATTGTAGAGGTTCAAACCAGTTGTGTAGCAAAATTCTGAAGGTAATTAGAATTTCAACTTCTACTTGCTGGTAATTAGAATTTCAACTCTTTTCAGAAGCTCATTTAAACAAAACGGCAACATGATCCTCCAAAGAAATTTCTAGTGTCTCTTACTTAAGAATTCCCTCCAAAGAATTTTGATTTTACTTCCTACTGAATTGGTAAATTCTTATTTGAATAAACAATCTTAAAAGTACTCTAATGGTAAAGTCTGGAACGAACTCTCTCTTTACATACTTTCCGAGCTCTCTTGGACTAGCACACCTTCAAAAGTCGTGAATCTGGACATGTCGGCCTTTAATTTAGCATTCTATAGAAATTCCCAACTCTGGTGGAAACTGATAGGAGCCCGGCCTTTGCTCACCAAAGGTGACATAAAAACAATAGGAGAAAAAAACACAACGAAAAAAAACACACAAACACACACACACACACACATATATATATATATATATATATATATATATATATATATATATATATATATATATATATATATATATATATATATATATATATATATATATATATATATATATATATATATATCCAATAAAAAAATTTTCCGCCTACCGAATTTTCTTAATTGATTTTAAATCTTTTACACTATTTTTCCCCCTTTTTTCCATCCTCCCTCAGCCCCCCCTCCTTTTTTTCCTTTTTTGTCTAAATAAAATTTTTACATTATTTTATGTACTGTTATTTCTCAATTGAATTTTTTCATCAAATTTTTTCAAGTAATTTATTTGACACCACACACACACATATATATATATATATATATATATATATATATATATATATATATATATATATATATATATATATATATATATATATATATATATATATATATATATATATATATATATATATATATATAAGAAGAATGATCCAGAGAGTATTTAGTCCTTTATTTATTTTATTTGCAGTGTGAAAACTAATATAATTACAATGCGAATAAAATTATAAGAAGGCAATATTATTAAAAGATAATTTGTTTATTTTCGTGATATTCGTCGCATGGATTCTAGGAATTATCGTGTTCTTTAAACTACAGAAACTCAGTTTGTTCATTTTTCATCCCGAAAAGTAGAAAATTATATCCTACAAAATACTAAAACCATTTTTTCCACCGTAGGAAAAGTATATATATATATATATATATATATATATATATATATATATATATATATATATATATATATATATATATATATATATATATATATATATATATATATATATATATATATATATATATATATATATATATATATATATATATATATATATATATATATATATATATATATATATATATATATATATATATATTTCGTTTGGCACTTTGCAAAATCATGTCAGCTTTAAATCTGTTCATTTTACTCTCTTCTATTTCTGCTAACTGCAGTAATGCATTCTTACCTTCTGCTAAAGCTTTTTTTTTTTCTTATATTAAAAAGTTCACATCTCACGGGTATCGCCCCATTCAAGGAGATAAACTTTCCTATAGGCATTATATACTTAGGATCTACAAATGTAATCGAACCGGCGCTCTGAAGTACGTTAGTCAATTAATTTACCGTTTGTACTACGCTATACCTTCTGCTAAAGCTGAACACATTGCTCAAACCTTAGCTTCTAATTCTATAGTAGAAGTTTCAGGAACTAATCCACCTTCACAACTTCACTTCAACTCATTTACGTCTAATATTATAATTTATTATGATGTCCTCTCTGAGCTTAATACTGATAAGGCGTGCGATCCTGACGGTACCCTTCCTGTTGTTATAAAAACTTGTGTTTCCGAGCTTACATCCTGTCTTGGAAATCTGCTTCGTATCGACCTACAAACATCAACCTTTCTTTCCTCTTAAAATCAACAGCTCATTCAACACGATCCTTAGTAAATCTAGTCTTTATTCCATTATAGGTTCATATATATATATATATATATATATATATATATATATATATATATATATATATATATATATATATATATATATATATATATATATATATATATATATATATATATATATATATATATATATATATATATATATATATATATATATATATATATATATATATATATATATATATATATATATATATATATATATATATATATATATATATATATATATATATATATATATATAAGCAGTTTGAAATATAAATTCGAGGAAATCACTTGAAAACGAGATTCAATTTTCCTTCTCAATTTTCGCTTTACATTTTGTGTATTAAAAAAAAAAATGTTAAAAAAGAGAAAAGTTTTCATTTCGTTTACATTTTCCATTATCGCATTATAGTGAAAGGGTTACAACACACACAAACATACGATATATATATATATATATATATATATATATATATATATATATATATATATATATATATATATATATATATATATATATATATATATATATATATATATATTTACTCTACTGGTAAAGTCTGGAACACACTTCCTTCATCTATTTTCCCAACTACCTATGACTTAAGCACCTTTAAACGCCGTGTATCAGGTCATGTCGGCCTTTAATTTGACCATGTTTCCGACTTTCCTCCCAACTCTGGTGGAACAATGGTAGGCCTCTGGCCTTTGCCCACCAGAGGAGAAATAAAAAAAAAAAAAAATATATATATATATATATATATATATATATATATATATATATATATATATATATATATATATATATATATATATATATATATATATATATATATATATATTTGAGGTTCTAAGGGAGGGAGGAGTGAGAAGTAGATTATTGAACGCAGTTAAATCATTTTATGAGAACTGTAGAGCGAGGGTGAGGGTGAAGAGGGAACTGACTGAATGGTTTAAAATGGGAGTCGGACTGAGGCAGGGGTGTGTTATGTCTCTGTGGTTGTTTAATGTGTTAATGGATGGTGTTGTGAGGGGGATGGAAAGGGAAGGGAAGGGTATTAGGTTGAGAAGTGGAGAGGGAGAATGGGAGGTAAGTGTCTTGTTGTTTGCGGATGATGCGGTGTTAGTTGCTGAATCTGGGGAGAAGCTGAGAATGTTGGTGAAGGAGTTTGTTAGGGAATGTGCATCGAAGGGATTAAGGGTAAACTCGACAAAGAGTAAAGTGATGAAGATCGGGGGA
>SEYY01013785.1:62500-75000 GCA_009176605.1 Armadillidium nasatum | reverse complement strand
TCATTATTATTATTATTATTATTATTATTATTATTAGTTATATTATTATTATTATTATTATTATTATTATTATTATTATTAGTATACAAATAACTAATATTCTTTATTATTATTATTTGAGGAATACTAATATACTTATTATTTTATGTTATTATTATTATTATTATATACAAATAACTAATATTTTTCTTTTTATTCTTCTTTGTCATTATTATTATAACTGTTCCAAAATAAATTCTAAAAAACCTTTACTACAGTCTTGTCTATTCCCATCTACTCTACTGTTTGTCAAAATGGGATTGTGCAACCTCTGGTAACTATGCAGAAAAAGATAATTCATATATTATCAGGATCGAGTAATTACTATGAACATACAACTCCACTTTTCAAAGGTTCATGTATACTGAAACTTCAGGATATCTTAATACTCTCTCTCTCTCTAAGCTGCCACATCTTTAAAGTCAATAAAGGAAGTGCGAATCAACTTCTAATTAACCCAATAATACAGAACCAAACTGTGAGAACTACCAATCTCCGTAGCACAAAATCCTCTACATTGACAAAGCAAAATTCTAACTAAATCTCGGAGCGTCATCCCATACAAGGGTTTCTATGAGTGGAACAGTCTCCCTATAAACTATCAGCAATCACCCACTCTAAGGTCTTTTAGGAAAGCCTTTAAAAAATACTTATAACTGAAATACTAAAGAGTACTTTTGTACGTATCTTCTTTAAGTATTAGTTACAATTAATAGAGATAATGATGGTAGTGATTGTTATTATTATTATTATAGTTATCATCATTATAGTTTTATTTCATTATTTTAATTTTTTAATAATATTATTATTTGTTATTATTATTGTCATTAGTTGCTTATTTTTATTATTATTATTACTATTATTATTATTATTATTATTATTATTATTATTATTATTATTATACTAAGTACTATTAATATTATCCTATTTACTATTATTACTGTTATTAAATTTGATTTTTTTTGCTATGTATCTATATATAAACTAAATTGATTTGACAATTTTTGAAGTACATTTCGTATATAAAAAGGATGTTTAACTTTGTATGTGAATTTAGAATGTTTGAAATAAAATTTGGGCTCATAGGATAAATTCGTCACCCCAGAAACCCCTTTCAGTTAATTAAAAAGAAAACCAAAAAATGTTAAAATATATATATTTGTATTCTTATTTTGTACACTATTATAAATTTTTTCCTTTTACCTGAATAAAAGTTTTTTGATTTGATTTGATTTGATTTATTATTATTATTATTATTATTATTATTATTATTATTATTATTATTATTATTAATATATATATATATTATTATTATTATTATTATTATTATTATACAAATAACTAATTTTTCCTTCTTTGTTATTACTATTATCATTATTATTCGTAAATATTATTATTATTATTATTATTATTATTATTATATTATTATAATTTTTTTTTTTTTTTTTTTTTTTTTTTTTTTTTTTTTTTTTTTTTTTTTTTTTTTTTTTTTTTTATTATTATTATTAACATACAAATAAATAATCTTCTTCGCTACTACTATTATTATCATTCATGGAATATGAATATTATTGTACAAATAACTAATCTTCTTTGTTATTATTATTATTACTCGAGGAATATTAATAATTCTTATTATTGTACAAATAACCTATCTTCTTCTTTGTTATTATTATTATTATTATTCGAGGAATATTAATAAATATTTAAAATGGAGTAAGCAAGGCAAGCGTCAAAGAGCAAATCCTTTAATAGGAGCCATTTAAAAGACGGAACAAAGAAAGCGACAAAATCGATTTTCCTTTGGAGACAATTTTAAAAATAATTGAAATAAATTTCGCCTTCTTAAAAGCCTTTTTATACTCTCTCAAATTTTTATTTAAAAAGAAAATAAAAAGAAAAAAAGAAAAAAAAGAAAAAAGAAAAAAACAAACAAACAAACCTTAGTTTCGTTTATATTTTTAATATAGAAGAAGAAAATAAGCATATATATATATATATATATATATATATATATATATATATATATATATATATATATATATATATATATATATATATATATATATATATATATATATATATATATATATATATATATATATATATATATATATATATATATATATATATATATATATATATATATATATATATATATATATATAAAACCTTTAAATAATAAACGTAGGTTTATGTTGTGTATTTTCGAAGATATTATAATTGTGTGGAAGGTAATGCTGAGTAAACTGAAAAAGGAACTAAATTTTTAAGACATTGAAAACGAACATATTTTCTCGACGACCCCAGAGATTAGCTGCTCAAGGGTAGCCATGTCAGTATCAGGTATTTGCAGTTGGAGAAGGTGCCTTCATGTTGGAAGAAACAATAAAGTACTGTGTCATCGGCAAAAGGATAGGTAAGCAAAGGAGTGACGGAAGGAATAAAAACAACAATAAGTTAAAAAAGATTGAGAGAAAGAGCAAAACAATGAGGAACAAGAAAATTTATAGATTTAAAGGATATACGATTGTAGTCTAATACATCTTCTATAGAAGAACTAGGAAGGAAATCCAATAGAAGGTTATAGAGAGAATAATAGAAGCAGACAGTGGGTGGTTTATCAATCAAAGCATTACGCCAGACTTTATCCAAAACTTCCGATAAATTATTATTATTACTAGCGAAATACCGAAGAGCAGAGAGACCTGGGTTAATTTAATTTAGGAAAGATCTTCTTTCAGGAAGATACCTGAGTTAAGATTAGAATTTTTTTCCAAAATATTCCTTTTAATATTAAAAAATACCGCAATTAAAGAAGGTAGTTACAGATTGGAATCTTCTATTTTAGAAACATGTTGATTTATTTCTCATTTCAAGCAGCATCGGAAGATTTAAATTCATGGACAGACGTATATATATATATATATATATATATATATATATATATATATATATATATATATATATATATATATATATATATATATATATATATATATATATATATATATATATATATATATTATATATATATATATATATATATATATATGGTACATATTACTATAATCTTCACTTAAAAATTCGCTTCACAAGTTGAAAATCTCAGTTTGAAAAGCATGAAATTTGAAGATCGTAAGTGAAGCTTTTTGGGGGAATCAATTTTCACGTAATCTTCGTCAATTCCTCTTGATAAACTGAATCTTCATGTTTTATGGTAGAAAATTTTTTCTTTTCAAAATATTGAAAATAATGAATTTTTTTTGGCCTATTTTATTAATAATTTTTTCTATTATTTACTGAGAAAATTGTCCTAACGAATCGTTGGGACAAGTGGCAAAAATGTCGCAGTAAAATTTTCGATACAGAAAGTCGCTTCACCCATTTATTTTCTAATATGAAAATAACTGAAAAAAAAATTTTTTTGTGACATTTTTCCCCACTTGTCTCAACGATTCGTTAGGACAATTTTTTGCAGTGATATATTCACTGGTAGAGTTATTTTTTCATTTTTTTTTAATTGCTATTTAATTTCTACTTCCAAAAGATTTCGGTAAGATGGTATATTAAATGTTTAATGTATTAGTGCTTTGGTATTGGCTATTTTATATTTTAATTATAACATAATTAACATATCTTTTTTCTTTTTTCAAAATCCTGTTTGTATATTTAACGTTAACATTACTTTTAAGTTTTTCTTTCTCATAATTTTAACATTAATATCTTTTTGTTTTATTTTTTTTTGTTTTACACATCACCACCACTCAAGGGCAAAGCCCTATTCAAGGAGTGGGTGATAAAAATTGCATATTTTTTGTTTTCTCAAACCTAAATTTCAATCCATTGAAATCTTCTAATCTGAATTTAAATGTTTAAATTTGAATCTGAATTTAAATATTTTAATATATTCTGAATTATTAAATAAATCAAAGTAATCGAATAAAGAAAATAGAATTAACTCTCTTATTTATAAAATTGTAAAATTCGATCCTAAAATTTACATTTAAATGCTCTACACTACAAAAATTGTTCTAACGAATCGTTGGGACAAGTGGCAAAATTGTCACAACAACTTTTTTTTCAGTTATTTCCTTATTAGAAAATAAATCAGTGAAGAGACTTTTTTTATGCTTAACATATCTTTTATCTATTGAAAATTTTACAGTGACACTTTTGCTACTTGTCCCAACGATTCGTTAGGACAATTTTTAAAGTGTGTCATTGAAAGTAAAAGTCGTTTTGATTCTATATTTGGAATGCAAATTTTCACAATTTCTGTTTCCGGTGGACTTATTAATGAATCATTTTCGTAAAAAAAAAAAAATACTCTAAATGTGCTAAAGTCTTGGCAATAGAAACATTTATAAGCAGACCTCCATCATCCTGAGACTATTTTTCTGGATCAGAAGAACAAATATTATTTACTTTTTCTACGAATTCTCATCAATAGATCAACTATACAATTTTACATCAAAGATGTAATCTAATTTAATTTATTTGGTAAAATCAGAGCAAAACTTTAAAGGTAATTAGTTTGTTATTTGTCCCAATGGTGAGTGGTTAAGAATGTGTGTGTGTGTGTGTGTGGTTTTTTTTTTCAATATAATGTAATCTTAAATAGATAAGCATAATTTTTTATTGCTTAATATTAATGTTACTGTTATCTGTTGGAGAGAATATTTCTATTATCAATGTTTTCAGTTAAAATTTTAAACAAAGTAAATTCATTTTGTCACTTAAAATATCTTTCGGCTTTTGAATCTTTGTATCATTATCTGAATTCCACTTCTTTTATTCATTTCTCAAACTTCACCTCCTTTTCTTCATTAATAAAATTCCACTTCATTTGTTCATTATCCCAACTCTACCTCATTTTCTAATTACCACGGCTCAACTTAATTTATTCTATAACACAACTTCACTTTCTTTGTTCAATACTACAACTTCGCTGACTTTTTCCATTATTTCAGCTTTACCTCCATTCTTTACCACCACAATTTCAAATTATTTGCTCATAATGCAACACCACCTCATTTGTTCATTACTTCAACTTCATTCTCTTTGGTCATTGCTATAAAACTTCTCTTCCATTAATCATAACGATACAATTCCCCCCCCACCTTTGTTCATTATGAAAGCTTTACATTATTTGAACATTACTACAACTCTGCTTAATTTGATCATAATTACAATTCTACCTACTATGATTCATTATGACAATTCTACGTTCTTTATTTATTACTACAGCTCCACTTCATTTATTCAATACAACAACAACAACAATTACTACCACTACTACTACACTTCTTTTGTTTATTACTATAACTCAACCTTCCTTTTTTATCACTTCCTCCCTATCTCTTTTGATCATTACTACAGCTCTATTTACTGTGATCATTAATACAATTCCACCTCCTTTGCTCATTATGACAACTACAACTTCATCAGTATTTTTGTTATAATTACTTCATTGTATTGCATTTGGAGGCTTAATTGCATTTTTTAATTAATTTCTTAAAAGACATTTGTAAATTTTTTTAAAAGAATTTTAGGCCAAAGACGTGTATTTGTATGTGTATATGTTTGTTTGTTTGTGTGTGTGTGTGTGTGTGTGTGTGTGTGTGTGTGTGTGTGTCTGTGTGTGTGTGTGTGTGTGTGTGTGTTTAATTTCCTCTAAAAATTTATTCCTTTTCACTGCTATTTTCTTTTTTCAAATTCTATACAATTACGGTATTGTGAGACTTTAATTTCAATATCATTATTAATTAGATTTCCTTTTATCGTGTATATATATATATATATATATATATATATATATATATATATATATATATATATATATATATATATATATATATATATATATATATATATCTTAGCGATACACCAATGTTAAAATAACCTTTACAACTATGTCACATTATTCATAAAAAGAAAGACATACATATTCATAGATTAATAATAAGATTTTGCTCATTTGGGGGATTGTTAATATTTTCTAATGAAAATTTGCATATTAATATAAAAAGAATATTACCCACTGATTATGAAAATCGCGTATTCTTTGTTTAAAAAAAAAAAAAAAAAAAAAAAAAAAAAAAAAAAACCATTTTTTTTTTTTTTTTTTTTTTTTTTTTTTTTTTTTTTTTATTATATATATATATATATATATATATATATATATATATATATATATATATATATATATATATATATATATATATATATATATATATATATATATATATATATATATATATATTTTAAAGTTTGAAAACATTATGTGTGTAATGGATTTAAGAATTTGTGATGATTTCATTACCATGAAACTATAAGTGGTAGGACAGTTCGTTTTTCCTGTGCAAAGAACACAATTTGTTCTACTTACTACCAGTTTCCAGTTTCCAGTTTTGGCTGTGAGTTTTGGATTGCCAGTCTTGACTCAGATTTTTGACTCCTGTTTTTGATTTGGAAGTTGGTGGCGGCTTCAACGCCACTTTTGAATCCCGATTTTCGACTCGATGAGCAGATTTTGGATTGTGGATTTTGCTCTGACTATAGTTTGCATGATTAAAGATTAGAGCACCAACATTGGACACGGTTTGGATTCTGGAATTCGTTGTCACGGCTGGTATTCGAAAATAGATTTATTTCAGAAATCTGCCTACAACGGTATCGGTGTTTTGAAGCAGAGGACTTTCCGGACGAACTGAAGTAGTAACAGGACACGTCTGGAGTTACTAATTATTATATTTATATATGAAATAAGTATATTATGTATATATATATATATATATATATATATATATATATATATATATATATATATATATATATATATATATATATATTTGTCAAAAGAAGTATCCTGTATATTTTTATTAAAAACATTTATTGATTAGGTAACATTGGTTAGGGTTAGTGCTAGGTTAGTGAAGGTAGATATTCTTTAATAATTCTTGGAAAAGTTTACTAAGTAAATTTTATATTCTGTAAATTATATATTATTGAAGCAATTTAAATTATATACTTAAAGAAAATTGTGCTTGTGTTTTCCTCTCTTCTTGTAGCTTGGTTGTCGTTGGAAAAGCTGAACCCTAAATGTAAATTAGTTAATGGATACATCAATCTAACATCAATTGAGAAACAATCCGTTACAAATATTATTAATAAAATTATTATTAAAATATTTATTATTATTTATTTATTACGGCATTTAAATTGAAAATATATAATTCATTGACTTTTATTTAAAGATATATATATATATATATATATATATATATATATATATATATATATATATATATATATATATATATATATATATATATATATATATATATATATATATATATATATATATGGTGAAGCAACTTAATATAGGTTCGGCCAATATGCTTACAAATGAACGAAATAATATTAATTAGATATGGATAATAATAATAATAATAATAATAATAATAATAATAATAATAATAATAATAATAATAATAATAATAATAATAATTTATAATTAAAGCTACAGTCAAATACCCCCCCCCCCCACATACTGAATAGTAATAGGTATCATATTACGGCAATTTATTTTAGTTGTATCAAAGTTTGGTTGTATTTTCTTCAAAAGAAAATAGTCTTTAAACTTTTGTGCTTCAAAATTTTATCGATTCATTCATATATTTAAAATATATATTACCGTATGTATATAAAATTCAATCACAGGAAGATAAAAGAGTATTGGAAACTGATAAAAAGCAGCTTTACAAACATATTACGAACATAAATTTAGTAACGTAAATTTCCAAACATCTCGAACGTCTTTTCAGTTCATAATGAAAATCAAATGTTTTATTAAAATTAACATTTTATCACCTACCTCTGTATTGAAAATCTTTTAAGCCAGCTTTTCTCAGGAGTAATTATCTTCACAAAGTACTCAAAATATTTCGTGTAGTGGTTTTTCAATTGATTTGCTTATATATATATATATATATATATATATATATATATATATATATATATATATATATATATATATATATATATATATATATATATATATATATATATATATATATATATATATATATATATATATATATATATAATCTCCCAGTAAGGGTTTTGACCCTATCAGTGGAACTAGCATATTTCTCCATCTGCTCTTAAAAGTCCCTCTCCCGAATAGCTTTCTCAAAAAATTTGTTTTTCGGCTTGTTGGTTTCAATGCTAGTCTTTGAATTTTATTAAAACCTCCAAGTAGGGTCTTCACCCCTTTCAGTGGGACTAGCATCGCTTCCCATCTAATATTAAAACACCCTCTTTTAGATTATGCTTCTCGGAGATATGGTTTTCAATGCTGGTACGGGAATTGTTGCAAGTAGTTTGAAGAGTAATCAAAGGGTGCTTGCTAGTACTGTCGCCGTTTCTTTTTTTTTTTTTTTTTGCTCTCCTCACATTATCCGATCCTGTCGTCGATATTCAAGCATATATATATATATATATATATATATATATATATATATATATATATATATATATATATATATATATATATATATATATATATATATATATATATATATATATATATATATATATATATATATATATATATATATATATATTATATTACATATTTTTTTTTTTTGAGTAAATAAAGTTAGTCCAAGTTAATTTAATATTTTAAAAACTTTATCATCAACTCAATTCGATATTCTTATGTATAAATTGTATTCCAACGTTTTATCCTTTCACCTGATAAGTTTTTCAAGCATAAAAAAAAATAAAAAACAAAAATAAAAAAAAATAGAAAAAAAAATTCAAAAGATTTTTTTTCCATTTTTTGAAAATGCCCCCCCCCCCCAAAAAAAAAAGACTTTGGAAAGAATAGAAGAAAATGCTAAGACAAAAAAAAAAAGTACATAAAGAAAAAGAAAAAAGAAAAGATGAGAATAGGACCAAAAGAGGGATTAAAAAGAAGGATATTGAAACGTCGTAAAAACTATATAAAGAAATATATAAATCTTAGTTTCAGGCTTCCAACGTACTGCATCTTCAGATACAAAAGATTTTTTTTTTTTACTACAGAATGCGAAAGAATACGAAGTGATGTTTAAAGTTTTCGGATATATATATATATATATATATATATATATATATATATATATATATATATATATATATATATATATATATATATATATATATATATATATATATATATATATATATATATATATATATATATATATATATATATATATATATATATATATATATATATATATATATATATATATATATATATATATATATATATATATATATATATATATATATATATATATATATATATATATTTTTTTTTTTTTTTTTTTTTATTTCTCCTCTGGTGGGCAAAGGCCAGAGGCCTACCAATTGTTCCACCAGAGTTGGGAAGGAAAGTCGGAAACATGGTCAAATTAAAGGCCGACATGACCTGATACACGGCGTTTAAAGGTGCTTAAGTCATAGGTAGTTGGGAAAATAGATGAAGGAAGTGTGTTCCAGACTTTACCAGTAGAGTAAATGTAAGATTGAGCATAGAGGTTAAGTCTGGGGTCAGAGAGTTGGACAGAGAAAGGATGAGACTGTGTAGAAAGACGAGTCGCACGAACCCTTCTTAATGGAGGAGGTATGCGACAAGAGAGTTCAGAAGAGCAGTGTCCATTGTAATAGCGATAGTAGAGAGAGAGTGACGCAACATTTCGACGGGCAGAAAGAGATTGGAGAGAATTAGTGAGAGCAGGAGAGTTGATAAGGCGAAAAGCTCTAGACTCCACCTTTTCCAGGAGAGCTGTGTGTGTGTGGAACCACCCCAGATGTGTGACGCATACTCCATACAGGGGCGAACAACACCCCTATACAGAGCAAGCAACTGGGTGGTGTGAAGAAATACTGAAGGCGCCTCAGAACACCCAACCTCTTAGAAGCTTGTTTAGAAAGAGAGGTAATGTGATCTTTCCAAGAAAGATCACGAGAAAAAGAAACACCGAGAATATTAAAGGAGAGATGAAGGTTTGAGTTGCGTGTTTTCGAAGAAGATATCATAGTTGTGTGGAAGATTGTGTCGAGTAGAGAGATGGAGGAATTGAGTCTTTGAGGCATTGAAAACGACCATGTTTTCTTCTGCCCCAATTTGAAATGAGAGATAGATCAGAGGTTAGTTGCTCCAAGGCTACCCTCCTTGCCTCTATTAACTGTTGCTGGGAGGGGGCGTCTTTCAAAATGAAAAGAGTAATGAAGGGTGGAGTCATCAGCATAGGAGTGGATAGGAGATGAAGTAATAGAGAGAGAAGGTCATTAATGAAAAACAGAAAAAGTGTTGGGGATAGGACAGATCCTTGAGGAACACCACTATTAATAGATTTAAAGGATGAACGGTGGCCGTCTACAACAGCTGCTATAGAACGACCCGAAAGGAAATCAGAGAGAAGGTCACAGAGAGAAGGATAGATTCCGAAAGAGGGAAGTTTGGAAATCAAAGCTTTGTGCCAGACTCTATCGAAAGCTTTCGATATGTCCAGCGCTACAGCAAAAGATTCACCGAAATGCCGAAGAGCGGAGGACCAAGAGTCAGAGAGAAGGGAAAGAAGATCACCAGTAGAGCGTTTCTTTCGAAAGCCATACTGGCGATCTGAGATAAGATTAGAAGAATTGAGATGTTTCCAAATCTTCCTGTTAAGGATAGATTCGAAAACTTTAGAAAGAACGGAGGTTAAAGAAATAGGACGATAGTTAGAGGGCTGAGAGGGGTCCCCCCTCATATATATATATATCCTCCGATGGGCAAAGGCCGGAGGCCTACCGAATTCCACCGGAGTTGGAAAAATACTATTCTGGTCGATGGAGACCGACGTGTCCAGATACACGGCGTTTGAAAGTATGCAAGTCAAAGGAAGTTGGGAAAACAGATAAAGGGAACCAGTAGAGCATATGTAAGATTGAGTGAGCATAGCGGTTAAGTCTGGGGTCGGAGAGTTGGACGGAGGAAGGATGAGACTGTGTAGAAAGGCGTGTAGCCCGGGAACTTCTCAATGGAGGAGGTATGCGACGAGTGTGTTCAGAAGAGCAGTGTCCGTTGTAATAGCGATAGTATAGAGAAAGTGACGCAACAATTCGACAGGCAGAAAAAGTTTGGAGAGAGTTAGTAAGAGCAGGAGAGTTGATGAGACGAAATGCCCTAGACTGCACCTTCTCAAGGAAAACTGTATGAGAGGAGCCACCCCAGATGTGTGAAGCATACTCCATACAGGGACGAACAACACCCCTAAACAGAGCAAGCAATTTTGGTGGCGTGAAGTAATTCTGAAGGCGCCTCAGAACACCCAAACTCTTAGAAGCTTGTTTAGAGAGAGAAATAATGCGATCTTTCCAAGAAAGATCACGAGAAAAAGAAACACCCAGAATATTAAGAACTGATGAAGGTCTGAGTTGTGTGTTTTCGAAGAAGATATCATAGTTGTGTGGAAGATTGTGTCGAGTGGAGAGATGGAGGAAATGAGTTTTTGAGGCATTGAAAACAACCATGTTTTCTCTGCCCCAATTGGAAATACGTGAAAGATCAGAGGTTAGTTGCTCCAAGGCTACCCTTCTCGAGTTTAATAACTGCTGTTGGGATGGACGTCTTTCAAAATGAAAGGAGTAATGAAGTGTGGAGTCATCGGCATAAGAGTGGATAGGAGATGAAGTAATAGAAAGAAGATCATTAATGAAAAGTAGAAAAAGTGTTGGGGATAGAACAGAACCCTGAGGAACACCACTGTTAATAGGTTTAAAGGAAGAACGGTGGCCGTCTACGACTGCAGCTATAGAACGACCGGAAAGGAAATTAGAGAGAAGATCACAGAGGGAAGGATAGATACCGAAAGAGGGGAGTTTGGAAATCAAAGCTTTGTGCCAGACCCTATCGAAAGTTTTCGATATGTCCAGCGCGACAGCAAAGGATTTACCGAAATGCCGAAGAGCGGAGGACTAAGAGTCAAAGAGAAGGGAAAGAAAATCACCAGTAGAGCGTTTCTTAAGAAACCCATACTGGCGATCAGAGATAAGATTAGAAGAATTGAGATGTTTCCAAATCTTCCTGTTAAGGATAGATTCGAAAACTTTAGAGAGAACGGAGGTTAAAGAAATAGGACAGTAGTTGGAGGGCTGAGAGAAGTCCCACTTCTTCGGCACAGGCTGAATGAGCGCACGTTTTCAGCAAGAAGGGAAGGTTGAAGTAGAAAGGCAAAGGCGAAATAGTTTACCAAAGCAGGGTGCAAGCTCGGAAGCACAAGTTTTGAGAACCACAGGAGGAATACCATCAGGGCCATACGCCTTCTTAGTATTAAGCTCAGAGAGATATATATATATATATATATATATATATATATATATATATATATATATATATATATATATATATATATATATAT
>SEYY01013785.1:57500-60000 GCA_009176605.1 Armadillidium nasatum | reverse complement strand
AAAATATGATTAAAAAAAAACACATCAAATACAGTACAATCCGGAGGTGTGTATAAGAAGATCCTCTGCAATACTTACCAAAAAGCATATTATGGTGAAACACTAAAAACATTACAGTTCCCCCTTTCACAACACAAAACAGATATACAACTTCCTAAAACAAGTAATGCCATCTTCACTCACATAATGGAAAATCATACAATTAATTGGAATGCAGCCAAATTTGTCTACCGTTCAAATAGAAAAAACAACAACAGATTGGTTGATTCTTTCTTCATAATGAATTACCATAATTTTAATTCCTCCCCCGGTTTTTTCGATCTAGATCACTTCACTGCTGGCTACATAAAAACCCTTTTAAACCAATAGTCTCTTTTCCTTACGTTCTGACACACCTAACTATTATTATTGTTATTATTATTGCTATTGTGATTATTATTATTATTATTATTATTATTATTATTATTATTATTATTATTATTATTATTATTGTTATTGCTATTATTATTATTATTATTATTATTATTATTATTATTATTATTATTATTATTATTATTAGTTATTGCTATCATACTTACTGTTGTTGTTATTATTATTATCGGTATTATTATTATTATTATTATTATTATTGTTGTTGTTGTTGTTGTTATTATCATTGTGTCTATTTTTCCGCAACTTCCTTTGCGCACACGTGTTTATTAATAAGTTTGTTTTTTTTCGCGCCTGCGCTTTCTGCCTCTAATTTTTAAATTTTGTTCGTATGTTCATCCAGCCTCCCGTCCTTTTAAATAAGTGCGTCGTTCTTCATAAAATCATCCTTTTTACTTTGCTATTTCTTCAATTGCGCTTGATAAGAGAGTTTTAGTTAACAACTCTGAAATATTGAGCCGTTTTAAATTTAACCTCACTTCTATTCTTTTCATTTTTAATGTTTTATTATCAACATCTCCCCCTTTTACCTATTTATTGTTTTATCCTAGTGGTTTTAAAAGTTTTATAATAACATCAAAGTGAGAGTGACTTAGTACTCTTTAATCCATAATATATAATATATATAATATAATATATATATATATATATATATATATATATATATATATATATATATATATATATATATATATATATATATATATATATATATATATATATATATATATACTTGCAGCCGCGAGTGTTTGTGTGTGGATGTGTGAAAAGAAATTGAACATACCAAAGAGACAATTTTTAATAATTGGAAATTATAAAAATTTGCATAATTTTTAAAACTGGAGTTAAAAAAAAAAAATCACTAATTTCTTTCTACTGAAAATCAAGTGAGGGGGAGAGGGAGGGAGTCAGGAGGCAAGGGGTGAATAAATTTTTTAAAATGCAAATTTTTATCCAAATATATTTTCAATTTTATTCAAATGTAGTTCCTGTGTTTCAGTACTTTTAACATATCCAATTCATAATTCAATGAAATACTAAAAGAAAAAAAAATTCTGATACGAGATGCTAAAATACTGCTTAAAACACAAAAAAATATATTTTTTAAATGCATGGCATACGAACATATTTTTACAGAATCTTTACTCTCTCTCTCTCAAACACATACACACAAACACATTATTTTATTAAGAATCTTATGAAGCAAGAAATAATTTTTACATATGAATGGCAGTAAAAAAAAAAATAGTTTAACAAATTACTACTTTAAATTTGTGGGCATAGATTATACTTTCATAGATACAATTGCATACTCTTTAAATTTCTGTTAACTTTAGATAAATGCATGGCATACGAATATATATATATATATATATATATATATATATATATATATATATATATATATATATATATATATATATATATATATATATATATATATATATATATATATATATTATATATATATATATATATATATATATATATATATATATATATATATGTACTTCCATGGTACCATATGAACAATAAAAAATAAAAAAAAAAAATAGTATTGCTATATATATATATATATATATATATATATATATATATATATATATATATATATATATATATATATATATATATATATATATATATATATATATATATATATATATATATATATATATATATGGGCACTTTTGATTAGTGCAAAATTTAAGGAAAGCTCTTTTGATAGAGAAAAAAGCCTAATGGTCTTTTCTGAAATTGCGGACAATGTTGTATTTCTCAGGAACCTTCCTGACCTTTTTTTGTCGATTCAAGGGGCCCCCGTGGGCAACCTGTCCCTTGTCTTCCTATTCGAACCGGATTGAACTGCAAAAAAAATTCAGGAAAGAGAGTGATGTGAACGTAGCAATTCTGCAAACTCAGGTAACTTAAAGATACCAATTTTGTGGGGTTCACGGGCACCCAGGGGTCCTTTCCCCTGATTTGAGATTAATTTCGATGGGTCGAACTCCCAAAACGGTGTCAGGAAAGAGCGTGAAGTCAAAAGCGCGTCCCATAAATCCTGCACCAG
>SEYY01013785.1:47500-50000 GCA_009176605.1 Armadillidium nasatum | reverse complement strand
TGTACATCCTTGTTAAATTAGCTAAATCCATTCCACTGAATGTTCTACGAAAAATATATTTTGCACACATTCACCCCCACATACTCTACTGTCTACCTATATATGGAACAACACCCAAATCTAACACACATCAAATCATAACAATGCAAAAACGAATCATAAGAATACTTAGTGGCAGCAGAGATTTTTATAGTCATACACCACCTTTATTCAAAAAACTCAACATATTGCAATTTGATCACCTTCTAAACCTCTCACTCCTAAAGGAAATACACAAGGTAATAAACAATAACACATGTGAATTCCTAATAACTAACCATCACAACAATCAAACTGAGAGAGGAATAATCTTAAGAAATAATACAAACCTGCAAACCCCTTTCTACAGGCTCACCAAAGCACGTCAAGCTGTCAGCTACGCCTCCACCATCCTATTCAATAATCTCCCTAATGACATAAAGATTGAAAGATCAATAAAAGCATATGCCCGCAAAATTAAAAAAATATACATTAATTCTTATTGATCCCTTATTATTCTTATTATAATTATTATTATTCTTATTATATTCTTATATTATTATTATTATTATTATTATTATTATCATTATTATTATTATTATTATCATTATTATTATTAATATTATCCTCATTCTTATTATTATTATTTCTATCATTATTATTCTTGCTAGTATTACTATTATTATTATTATTATTATTATTATTATTATTATTATTATTATTATTATTATTATTATTATTATTATTATTATTATTATTATTATTATTATTATTATTATTATTATTATTATTTTTATTATTATTATTATTTTATTATTATTTATTATTATTATTATTATTATTATTATTATTATTATTATTATTATTATTATTATTATTATTATTATTATTATATATTATTATTATAATAATTATTATTATTATTACTATTTGCTAGTACTATTATTATTTCTTCTATTATTATTGTCATTACTATTGTTATTATCGTCGTAATTATTATTACTGTTATAATTATTATAATTATTATTATTATTATTATTATTATTCGTATTATTACTGTCACTATTAATAGTTGTTATTTTGTTATTATTGTTATTACTATATTATTATTATTATTATTATTATTATTATTGTTATTAACATTCTTACTATAACAATTACTATTATAATGTTATTTTTTTAATTTTTTTTATAATATTTTTTTTTTTTTTTTTTTTTTTTTTTTTTTTTTTTTTTTTTTTTTTTTTTTTTTTTTTTTTTTTTTTTTTTTTTTTTTTTTTTTTTTTTTTTTTTTTTTTTTTTTTTTTTTTTTTTTTTTTTTTTTTTTTTTTTTTTTTTTTTTTTTTTTTTTTTTTTTTTTTTTTTTATTTTTTATAATACTATTATTATATCTTTAAAGTATATCATCATTGCTATTATTATTACTAGTATTTCAATGTAAACATCATAAGTAACGTTCTTTGTTACTGTTACTTGCATGATTAACATTTATTTTTGTTACTCTAGAAGTAACCTATCATAACCTGTATTATCAAATTAAGTATAATTATATATATTATAATATGTATTAAACTTTGGGGCTCAATGGAAACCGCAGTGCTTTCCCCCAGCAGCCCCTTTTCAGTGAAGTGGACAGTCACGATATTATTATTAAGATTATTATTGTATTTAGTAGAATAGGACCTACTATTAACCTTTCAACCTGTAAATGTACCATGTTCTGAATAAAGCTTTATGAATGAATGAATTATTTATTTTATTATTAATTATTATTATTATAATTATTATTTTTTATTATTATTATAAATAATAATTATTATTAAAATAAATAAGTAATGAATTTATTAAATTTTTTTAATTATTATTAATTTCTTTATTGGTCTATTTCTCTATATTAAATTGCTTAATTATGATTTCATAGTTTCTATTTCAAATTTAAATATAATTTTGGTTATATTATTATTTTCATTATTGCTACTTCAACTTTAAACCATAACTTTTTTTGCAGTAATTATTTTAATTTATGATTTTGCAATAATTATTATTATTATTATTATTATTATTATTATTATTATTATTATTATTATTATTATTATTATTATTACCACCACTACTGTTATAATATTGAAATTAACAAAATTATCATAGTTAATAATAATTATAAGAATCATAAAAATTAAAAAAAAATTAAAAAAAATTTATTTTATTATTTTAATAATAATAATAATAATAATAATAATAATAATAATATAATAATAATAATAATAATAATAATAATAATAATAATAATAATAATAATATTATTATCATTATTAACTGAAACAAATAATTAACGTATTTTGATTCGCATATGATTATACTTTCAATTATATTTAATAAAGCAAATATTGTTTCGCAGGTAAAATAATTAAATTTTCTATTGTACGTTTGTTCTCTTTGGGAAATAGAGAGAGAGAGAAAAAAAAACTAATTTGATTATAAG
>SEYY01013785.1:37500-45000 GCA_009176605.1 Armadillidium nasatum | reverse complement strand
ATTTCTTTATTCTTTATAACGAAAACCAACAAAAGATCATGAGATCAGATATATATATATATATATATATATATATATATATATATATATATATATATATATATATATATATATATATATATATATATATATATATATATATATATATATATATATATATATATATATATATATATATATATATATATATATATATATATATATATATATATATATATATATATATATATATATATATATATATATATATATATATATATATATATATATATATATATATATATATATATATATATATATATATATATATATATATATATATATATATATATATAAGAACCGTGTTCCAAATGGCCTTATAGACATCAGTTGTAAAATGTAACTGTAATACCCCTGGGACCATACACAGACATGCAATGAGTAAAAAGGCTAAAATGGCAGAAAGGAATTCCGAATCCCCAGAGCCATGAAGATGGAGAAAAACAATGAGACTGTACTTAAAATGGGTCAAACGTGCTTTCCTTAATGGAGAAGGTATTGTACCTAAAAAAGTGTTGCATGTGTTCTCAATGAAGAAAGTATACAACTAGAGAGTTCATAAGAACATTTCTATTGTACTAGCGATAATACGGACCCGGAAGCAGAGTGGGGAGGTCAGAAAGATATTAAAGAAAATCAGAAAGATTATTATTTGATGAACCGAAAGGCAAAAGACCAGAGTGATATTTTTCATCGTGATCATCTTTTCCAATTGCCATTATACAAAAAAAAAAAGAAAAGAAAAAAAAAGAATTTCCTAATCATCTGAATAATGATGAACAACAAACAAAATTCATGAGAGATCATTAGTGAGTAAAAGGGATTCCAATTATGAGCATTGCCTTTGAGAGAGTGAAAGTAGTCTAATCATTTCCAAAATTCTTTTGAAAAATCTTAACTCGGAATGAATCAATTATTTCGATTCACTCTTTTGAGAATTTCTGAAGGAGTGATGGCTAATTATATCATTTTAATGACTCTTGAAAATGAGAAGTTATAAGCGAGTCGTTCGTGGAAGAATGACTCACCTCTACTACTGTATGAATATTACCACCAAACATATGAGCTGCATATTCAATACGAGAACGAAATCGATATTAAAATCAAACAATTAGACTAGTGTAAGAAACACAACGTTTGTTTAGTGACTGAAACAATGTCATCCTTCTAAAGAGATCGAGAAAATATTAGTAATACTAATACTAAAATTAATGATTATAGTACTAATACTCGCATAGTGAGTAATAGGTTTTCGAAGATGTAGCTAACCAGAAAATTTTTTAATTAGATAAAAATATGAAGCTTTAAGTCAATGAAAATTCCCCCAAACAGAAATACGAAAAATCAGAATTCATTACCAAGAGATCACTCACAAATCGTTAGCTCTTTGTTGTTGAGTGGAACACCTATCAAGAATAAAGTACTATAATCAGGGTTAAGATTTCGATATAAGAGTGATATATATATATATATATATATATATATATATATATATATATATATATATATATATATATATATATATATATATATATATATATATATATATATATATATATATATATATATATATATATATATTTACACTCTCTAGGGTAGAGAAGAGAGAGAAAATTTTTAGTGCAATTTCTTTTTATTCAATATTGAAAACAAAAGTTAAATTAAAAAGTGTTAAAAACTTTTTATATTATTATTATTTAAACTAAAAAAAATAATTAAAATCCTTTAAGGCAATATGCTATATATATATATATATATATATATATATATATATATATATATATATATATATATATATATATATATATATATATATATATATATATATATTAATTTAAGATCTATATCAAATGAAATAAAAATAAACACAAAAAAAAAACGACACAATAACAACAACAAGAAAAAAAAAAAATTAAAGAGCAACACAATAAGAGACTACTGTCAAAAGAACACAAAACAATATAAAAAAAAAAGTAATTCAAAAGGAACTTCAATAAATTTTTTTTAATTCTAAATGAAAATGTGAAGAAGAGAAACCAAGAAATAATAAAAATAATAAAAAAATCTTCCAAGAAAAATTCAAATACGTGAATAGGAAACAATGGTGAATAAAAATAAATGAAAAAAATCGAAAAACTGTGAAACAACATTTTGTATGTAAACAAAATTACAAGGTATTGTAAAACAAATAAAATTTTCAAAAAGTTTCACTCACTCGTCAAAGGAAATTTAGAAAAGTATCAAGAAAATAAACCTTGAAAAAAAATCTTTTTAAAAAACGCTGGATCAGCATGCAGATAACCATATATATATATATATATATATATATATATATATATATATATATATATATATATATATATATATATATATATATATATATATATATATATATATAAAGCTTAGGACTGTTGTTTAAAAGGTATATGGATAGAAACCAATATGAATAACTTTTAAGAGCAGATGGAGAAACAGGCTGGTCCCACTGACAGGGTGTAAGCCCAACCTGGGAGAAGATGAAGATATATATATATATATATATATATATATATATATATATATATATATATATATATATATATATATATATATATATATATATATATATATAGTTCTACGTGTTCCGGCTAAAATATACAGACCTTGGTCCGCCATCATTAGATAATACAATGCTATTCTATTCACTTTATTAAAGCAGAAATCAATAGTAATTACGTTTGTGGTTTCCCTTTAATTATATTTTAACCCATAATTATTGTGTTTGTGATCATCTTGGCAACATTGTCAGGTTATTTAATTGATAATTTAGCATTAAAACTGGCTACGAAGATTATCGTGCTCTTCGGATATTGTGGTCAACATCTTTGAATTATAGGTGAAGTAGGAGTTTTAATTTTGAGTTAACACACTCATCATAAGTAACCTATTTTCTTTGCCTTTGATTACTGTTTTTGGGTTCTTCAAAACGAGCATCAAGTGAAGACATGAAATTTGGAGTCAAAAGTTTTCATATTTCAAAATAATAGAGGTAAGCTCTTTCCCGACATTTCTGTTTTCATTCATTAGCCATTTTCATTTACTATTTCGATATATCTTTGCTTTAATTAATAAATCCCATAAGTGAGGGGGATTAATAGAAAGAAAAAGTGAAACCCTATCAACAATCATTACTAATATTTAACCCTGCTGCACCCATTCTGGAAAACTACACACTTTATATATATATATATATATATATATATATATATATATATATATATATATATATATATATATATATATATATATATATATATATATATATATATATATATATATATATATATATATTAAGTGAAGGATTAAATGAGCTCAAAAACTGACGATTTATCAAGGCAAAAGGTTTCTGAAAATAATTTTATTTAATATCTTAAAAGTCTTAAAAACATAATTCCACAAATTGAAGAAATATTTCTGTTAACGTTTTAAATGTTTGACATGGATTTTTAAATCTTGAAAATTAAAAATCTAATAACAATTACAGTATATATATATATATATATATATATATATATATATATATATATATATATATATATATATATATATATATATATATATATATATATATATATATATATATATATATATTTATATATTATATATATATATATATATATATATATATATATATATATATATATATATATATATATATATATATATATATATATATATATATATATATATATATATATATATATATATATATATATATATATATATATATATATTATATTTATTATTTTTATTTTATATTATATATTTATTATTTATATATTATATATATATATATATATATATATATATATATATATATATATATATATATATATATATATATATATATATATATATATATATATATATATATATATATATATATATATATATATATATATATATATATATATATATATATATATATATATATATATATATATATATATATATTAGTAAATGAAAGAGAATGATTCAATAAATATAGCTTGTTAGAAATTAATTAGAAAATAGATTAAAATTTGCTTCCCTTTTCCAAAATCGAAAATTCAATTGACTTAAAATTTTGAATTTCATCAATTGTTTCTCTCCTTCTTTCTTCATTATAGACTCTAATCATTTCATTCCACAATACTCCTTTAATATATATATATATATATATATATATATATATATATATATATATATATATATATATATATATATATATATATATATATATATATATATATATATATATATATATATATATATATATATATATATATATATATATATATATATATATATATATATATATATATATATATATATATATATACATATGTGTGTCTATGTGTGTGTGTGTGTGTGTGAATGTGTTTTGGTGCGTGCTTGTGCGTGCATGTGTGTGAGTATGTGAGTGTATGTGTGTGTACGTGTGTGTGTTTTAAATTAATAATGCTAAGATACATTACAAATAAAGAAGAAAAATCTAAATAAATGTGATTCCAGAGCTGACACTACTTTCCTGTTATGAGGATATATATATATATATATATATATATATATATATATATATATATATATATATATATATATATATATATATATATATATATATATAATATATATATATATATATATATCACCTACAGTGCAATAATGACAGCTGGTTGTATTACACTCCTATACCCACGTATAAAAAACTCGGTTAAAAAAAATTTGAACAAACCTACATTGAATCGTGGATGCAAATGAGACACCGTCACTAATCTGGCCCAAAATTTCATGAAAATATCAAGCGATCGTCAAGGAATGAATTTGACATTCAATAAAGATTAACTAAATTCCTCTTCGAGACCGTTAATCCACTCCAATTGGAATCTTCACAGTTAAATGACTGTGAAGAATTCAATTCTAAATCTATCTACCATTATTATTATTATTATTATTATTATTATTATTATTATTATTATTATTATTATAGTAAAGCATTTGACATTGTAAATCATGAAATCTTGCTATATAAATTGTATAAAGTATATGAGGGGTTGATCATGATTTTATGAGATCTTCCCTAGAAGGTCGAATAAGTTAAGTTTCTATTATTCATAAAAGCTCTTTAAAAATTAATTATGAAGAGAGATGTACTTAGGAATATTGCTTGGGTCATCTATTTTTTTCTTTTATAATTTACATAAATGTTGTCTTACTTCATTCCAGACATTAATCCATACATGCAAATGACACAACGATTAAAGAGTTTTTCTTCGTTTGAAGTTATAATTGCATTTATACAATTATTAAAAATTTTATTTTGCAATTGGTGTAATTTTATCCAGTTTCTAATGAATCTAACTAAGACGACGGTAATGTTATTTACACCTTTAAAGCATTGTAACATTGTAATATATAGAAGATATTGAATTGGATGTTGTTAAAAAATATGTTGAAAGTGTAGCTTATATTCATGATGGATTAAAATACTTTGACTATGTAAATTTTGTATGAGAAAAATTATTTAAATTTGTTGTATTACTTAAAATATTGGAAATTATTTAAAGATACAAAGTGCCTTTAAGGTCTATTTTTTCATTAATAGTGTACTGTCTTACTGTATGCATCTTTGAATGTATCTAATAGATACAACAGATTAAGGTATTTCAAATTAAGGTGGTTTGCAATTTATTTTCTGAACAATATATGGGAAGTTTATAATTTTAAAAATAAATCATGTATTAAATGTTTGTAGCTATGTATAAAATGATAAACTACTCCTCGTATTTTTATTAAAAAATTTTTTTTAAAAAATACATGTCAATCACTCTCATATACTTAGAAATTTCTAGTCAAATAAGAATGCCTTTTCCTACGGTAAATGTTTTTGAGGAACGGGTACTTATATCAGTCGACTTTATAGTGGAATAATAATCCAACACATTTTAATAACATATCTATGGCAGACTATATCATAAGTTTTTATTAGGTAAGAACGGTGAAGATTGCCCGAATAATTTCGTTTATTCCTTTAATGAGATTGCTTTATTTAACTATAAACTGGTACTAAATTCAAGTATTTTAATTTAATTTATTTACTGTAGAATTTGCGAGAGATCGAAACAGGTTCTTCAATCACGTGACTCAATCACTCTACCTGTACGTCACACACAAACAAACACACACACACACACACACATATATATATATATATATATATATATATATATATATATATATATATATATATATATATATATATATATATATATATATATATATATAATAAATAATCTTCATCCCCAAGGAAGGACTTACGTAATGTCAGTGGGATCTTTCGAAGAATATTCTTTGGTTTCACGGGCCCACGGCGGTTACCGCTGGATGCGCCAGGCCAATTGCGAATGCCGGAGATTATTTCCCACCAGTAACAAGAGCATTTCACTAATGTACTCGTTTAACGACTGAGTCATTCGGAGTTAAGCACAAGGAGAAATCGCTTACAGTTCCCGCCCCAACCAGACCTCGAACCCTGGTACTCTCGCTTGCTAGGCGAATGCTATACCGCTGAGCTAACCGTGGGCGATATATATATATGTGTGTATATATATATATATATATATATATATATATATATATATATATATATATATATATATATATATATATATATATATATATATATATATATATATATATATATATATATATATATATATATATATATATATATATATATATATATATATATATATATATATATATATATATATATATATATATATATATATATATATATATATATATATTATATTTTATTACTATTATTATTATTACCATTATTATTATTATTATTATTATTATTATTATTATTATTATTATTATTATTATTGTATATTATTATTATTATTCCAGTTTTGGATCAATACATGTTAAGTACAAGATGTTTGTTTATGCGAATTTGTAACTGAAAAAATAAATAAAGATTAAAGATTAAAAATTTTTATTATTATTATTATTATTATTATTATTATTATTATTATTATTATTTAGATGATTCGACAAGACACTTAATCTCAATTTTAAATCCTTGTTTAATCGAATGCCTAAAAAATTTTCAAAGATTTTCTCATGATCAGATTTTATTTTTCCGGCAAATGACCTGTCAATTATAAATTCATTTCATGCAGTATATATATATATATATATATATATATATATATATATATATATATATATATATATATATATATATATATATATATATATATATATATATATATATATATATATATAACTGCAATGATCATTGACTTAAAAGATGAATTAAAATAACCGAATAGTAATTTCGGCAAATATATGCTTACATTCCCTTTTAAAGTCAAAGTAAAATGGTAAAAATTGAAAGGTAAAACGAGAAAGTAGTTTAGGAAAAATTAAAAT
>SEYY01013785.1:20000-22500 GCA_009176605.1 Armadillidium nasatum | reverse complement strand
ATGTTTCTTCACATTCAATATAGTAACAATGAAAAATATTCTATATTATATATATATATATATATATATATATATATATATATATATATATATATATATATATATATATATATATATATATATATATATATATAATATATTTACCATGTTTAATTATGTAGTAGTAAGATTACTATAAATTTTTAATTATCATGTTGCTTCACACACAAATGTAGAAAGATTATTAAAAACATTCTTTAAAAACAAAGATATTCCATTTTAATCATCAAATTGTTTCACATACAAATAAAGAAAGATTATATTACCTTTTTAATTATCATATTGCTTCATATACAATATAGAAGATTAAATGAAAACAACATTTAAAAAATGTTTTTAAAATGAGAGATAAAATGACATCCCTTTTGAAACTTGACTAGTTTCCTTTTCTTTATTAAATATTCAGTGAATAAAATTATATAATCTTCATGTTTAATGTTTACTTTCTTATTATGCCAAATTGTCAACTGATTATTAAATCTAACCTGTATTAGACATAAGCTATTCAATAGCATTTGAAATCTTTTCTTTATTAAATAATCAGTAAATAAAACTATATACTCGACTTTAATCGCTAAGGTTTACCTAAATACTTTCCTAAATTGTACAATATGCAATTCAATAACATTAAAATTGATTCACAACTGCAATTACGGAAGCGTAGAAACAAGGAGTAATCAAAATTAACACAATATCGACCCAGAAAAAGTAGTCAAACCGTTTTCATGGAATAATGAAATAAAAGCGTTGGCCTTAATTTGATTCGATTTCCGAGTGGCTTCGAAATGATAAAAGGTAACTTACCAAATAGCACGAAAAAGGAAAAACGTTATTTTAAATTTTGCGCTTCACATCAATTGACGAAATTGAGAATGAAAAAATCGGTATTTACCACAAGGCTTAAAATCAATGTTTACGGAATATATTTACGGAAAATAGAAATATTCTTTTTTCATTTAAATTTTAAGATAAAATTATCTATAGTGTTAATGGAAGGAATCATGTAAAGAATGATGGTCTCAAAGAGCAGTGTAGTAAATATGTCCTATTAGTTTTACATATATATATATATATAATATATATATATTATATATATATATTATATATATATATATATATATATATATATATATATATATATATATATATATATATATATATATATATATATATATATATATATATATATATATATATATATATATATATATATATATATATATATATATATATATATATATATATATATATATATATATATATATATATATATATATATATATATATATATATATATATATATATATATATATATATATATATATATATATATATATATATATATATATATATATATATATATATATATATATATATATATATATATATATATATATATATAATGAATATGATGCCGGCTCCTTGCGGAAAATAATAACTCTGAAACATTAAATAGATATTCTCATATAATAATACCGCAAATTTACATGCAGGCAAAGAACACATGAGAACACATGAAATTCTCAGTAACTCCTTCGCACGAATTTTTATTCCCACTTTAGGATATTAAGGATACAAAATACTGCAAAAAGATTATAATGAAAATATTCGGAACAATTTAGAAACGTTCTTAAAGGCAAGTTATAAACCTATTATTGCAAAGACAATTAACTCCTAAAACATTATCATTATTTTTGTTTCTTTGTTTATTGTTCCAATTATGTTCTATAAAAGGTTATATATATATATATATATATATATATATATATATATATATATATATATATATATATATATATATATATATATATATATATATATATATATATATATATATATATATATATATATATATATATATATATATATTATATATATATATATATATATATATATATATATATATATTTTTTTTTTTTTTTTTTTTTTTTTTTTATTTTATTATATTTATATATATATATATATATATATATATATATATATATATATATATATATATATATATATATATATATATATATATATATATATATATATATATATATATATATATATATATATATATATATATATATATACCTTTCAAGGTAAAGTAACAGCAGAAAAGATTTATATTAATCTATGTTTTTAAATATTTTTTTTTTTTTTTTTTAAACAAAATTATAAACGAGTTTTTCACTCATTATGTATTTTGATGAGTTTTACTCGCCAAAGGAAAAGGTTTCAAGGATATTAAGTGTACTTGTAACATTTTCACTCAGTTTAAGGAAAGCTATAAAACTGAATACAATGAAAAAAAATGCTTGTACAAGTGTACTCGTAAAATATATTTAATTCTATTCACTGTGTTTATTTTAAGTACTTGAAGTATCGTAAGTGTACTTGTAACATTTTTCACTCAGTTTAAGGAAAGCTATAAAATTGAATATAATGAAAACAAAATGCTAGTACAAATGTACTC
>SEYY01013784.1:27500-32500 GCA_009176605.1 Armadillidium nasatum | reverse complement strand
AATAATAATGATAATAATAAAAAATTAATAATAATAACAAATGGTGATGATGATAATGATAATAATGATAATAATAATAAAAAAATAATTATAATTACGAATATAGAATAAAGATTTTAACAAATATTATAATAGAATAAAAATAAAAGTAGTAATAAGTGTAATGATAAAAGTAATCAATAATAATAATAATAATAATAATAATAATAATAATAATTAATAATAATAATAATAATGAACAATAAAAATAAAAAATATAGTAAAAATATGATACTGTGAATATGATAATAAATAATAAATAAATAATAAAATATTTTAATAAAAATAAAAATGAAAATTAATAATAATAATGGTAATTATAAAATCATAAAATAATTATTAATAATTAAAAAAATAATAATAATGATGATAATTATAATAATAATAATAAAATAATTAATAAATAATAAAGTAATAGTAAATTAATAGTAATTAATAATAATAAATTAATACAAAATATTGCAAATATAAAATAAAATAATAACAATAACGATAGCAATAATAAAGCATGCACTATATTAGTAAAATAGTTAAAATACTACTGTTTCTCTACTTTTTTTTTTTTAGATTACCACCGCTCACGGGCCAAGCCCTTTTCATTCAGTATTTCATGATTACACATTGAAACATTTGCATATTACCTCACAAAGCGGGTCTTACCAACGTGTGTGGGCTTGTTTATCTGTTTCTTGATACACGTAAAGAGGACTATGACATTATAAAATGTTTCGTGATTATGCATGCTATTATATTTTAAAATATTTTCCTTCCAAAAAATGAATTTTTGTCTCATTATCTTAATTATTTATATTAATTTTTTTCTCATTATTATTATTATTATTATTATTATTATTATTATTATTATTATTATTATTATTATATATAATAATTTATTTATTATTATTGTTAATATTTTATTATTTTATTATTATAATTATTTTATTTTTTATTATTTATTTATTTATTTATTATTTTATTTTTATTAGTTATTTTATTTTATTATTTTATTTCGTTCTTTATTATTATTTTATTTTATTATGTATTGCTTTTTGTTATAATTATTATATTTTATTTGTCCTTTCTTGTTAGCATTAGCTTTGTTCTAATCATTATTATTATTGCTATCTTTACTACTTTATGAATTATCATTACTATAATTATTTTTGCTCATTATGCTATATGCATCATATTTGTATCTTAATGGTTATTAAAATATAATTGATGAACTATTTATCAACTAAACTTCAATATTAACCAATGTGTATCCCCTTAGAAGCCCCGCCCCCTTAGAAGCCCCTCCCCTTAGCAGCCCTTTTTCAGAGTAATGTACAACTAACAAATTTTTAAAATTGTATTTAGTAGAATAGGACCTACTGAAACATTGTAAAATTGTAATTGTACTTCTGAATAAAATATAGAAATGAAATAAAATTATTACAATTATTTCTATAATAATTATTTTATTTATTATTATTATTATCATTATTAATATTTTATAATTCAATATTTTATTTTTATAATTTCTTTTATTATTATTTTTGTATTTTTATCATTTTGTTTGTTTTTTCATTGTTTTCATTATATTTTAATTTTATTAATTTTATTTTTTTTAAATTTATTATTATTATTATCATTTTATTATTGCTATTATTATTTCATTTCTTATTACTTATAAACTTTAATTTTCGTTAATTATTAGTTTTAATTTATTTGTTATTTATTTATTTAATTATTTTATTTAATAAAAAAAAAAAAAAAAAAAAAAAATTATTATTATTATTATTATTATTATTATTATTATTATTATTATTATTATTATTATTATTATTATTATTATTATTATTATTATTATTATTATTCTATTCATTTGTTTGTCTATTATTATCATTATTATTATTAATTATTATTATTATTATTATTATTATTATTATTATTATTATTATTATTATTATTGTCATTATATTTTATTTATTATTATTATTATTGTCATTTTTTTTATTATTTGCTATTTTTGTCATTATTTTATTTATTTATTTTATTTTATTTTTGATTACTTATTACAATTATTTTATGATTATTTTATTATAACTATTTAATTATATTATATTTTATGATATTTTTATTATTATTATTATTATTATTATTATTATTATTATTATTATTATTATTTATTATATTATTATTATTTATTTAGTATTAACACAATAATATATATATATATATATATATATATATATATATATATATATATATATATATATATATATATATATATATATATATATATATATATATATATATATATATTATATATATATATATATATATATATATATATATATATATATATATATATATATATATATATATATATATATATATATATATATATATATATATATATATATATATATATATATATATATATATATATATATATATATATATATATATATATATATATATATATATATATATATATATATATATATATATATATATATTTCTGTTTATTATGATTATTTTATGATTTTTTATTTTTTATTTTTTTGTATTTGTATAATTTTTTTCAAATTATGTGTATGTTTTAGTTACATAGGAATTAATTAATTAGCTTAATTGATGTATAAATTAATTAATTTTAAAACTAATTTTTATAATGTATTTTACATTTCGGATTTTTTTTCTCTCAAATTTGAGTTGTACTTGATGAATATTTTTCCATTGATTTTATTTTTCATGCCAAAATTTGAGTTTCAACTGATGAATATTTTTTTCATTGATTTTATTTTTCGTGTCAAATTTGAGTTTCAACTGATGAATATTTTTTTCATTGATTTTATTTTTCATGCCAAATTTGAGTCTTAACCGATGAAATTTTTTTTCGATTTTATTTTTTATGCCAAATTTGAGTTTCAACTGATATTTTTTTCATTGATTTTATTTTTAATGCCAAATTTGAGTTTCAACTGATGAATATTTTTTTCATTGATTTTATTTTTCATGCCAAATTTGAGTTTCAACCGATGAATATTTTTTTATCGATTTTATTTTTTATGCCAAATTTGAGTCTTAACCGATGAATATTTTTTTTATCGATTTAATTTTTTATGTTAAATTTGAGACTTAACCTGATGAATATTTTTTTCATTGATTTTATTTTTCGCGCCAAATTTGAGTCTTGCCAGAAGAACATTTTTTTTCCATGATTTCATAATTCTCGCCCAATTTTAGTCTTACCTGATGAATATTAAAAAATTCTTTCATTTTTTAATATTATTTTTGAATATCAAATGTTATAAAATTGAATTTTCACCAAAATATAAAAATATGTAATACAAAAAAATATTTAATTCAGTTAGAAAGACAATTTTTAATATATATTTTTAAGTACTTTAAACTGAAAAAATTTTTGAACTTGATATTCATACACATTCATGACATAAGCCGTACATTAGCGACGTTTATAGTATGAAATTCTTCAGAAATGTCAGAGACTAATATATATATATATATATATATATATATATATATATATATATATATATATATATATATATATATATATATATATATATATATATATATATATATATATATATATATATATATATATATATATATATATATATAGATATATATATATATATATATATATATATATATATATATATATATATATATATATATATAATATATATATATATATATATATATATATATATATATATATATATATATATATATATATATATATATATATATATATATATATATATATATATATATATATATATATATATATATATATATATATATATATATATATATATATATATATATATATATATATATATATATATATATATATATAATATATATATATATATATATATATATATATATATATATATATATATATATATATATATATATATATATATATATATATATATATATATATACTAAAATTAAAAATACAAGAAAAGAATACAACCAAAAAAAAATTCCTTACTCTGCAAATTTAAAACAAATTTATTTATATTTATATTTTAAAATATTAACTCACATAAATAAACACAACCCATTTTTTCCCCTCTAAATATTCGCGTAAACCCCAAACCCTTTCTGTAAACCCCACTCACAACAAAAAGGGGTTACGTCCCCCTTTTTCCTTTATTACGTGGTAAATAAAAGAATCATACGAATATTAATTTTCCCCCTTGCTTGTTTACAGTTTCGCAGAAGAAAAAATGACTTCGAAAAGAATTTGGGGGTCCTTTTAGGGGGGCGTTACTTCCTTCCAATCCCCCATTTGTATCTGATATTAATTAGTTTTAAAGTTTGTCCCTTGATATATTTATACCGGAAATAGCACTATTTATATATATGTATATATATATATATATATATATATATATATATATATATATATATATATATATATATATATATATATATATATATATATATATATATATATATATATATATATATATATATATATATATATATATATATATATATATATATATATATATATATATATATATATATATATATATATATATATATATATATATATATATATATATATATATATATATATATATATATATATATATATATATATATATATATATATATATATATATATATATATATATATATATATATATATATATATATATATATATATATATATATATATATATATATATATATATATATATATATATATATATATATATGTAATATATATATATATATATATATATATATATATATATATATATATATATATATATATATATATATATATATATATATATATATATATATATATATATATACCTGTATATATTAATACACCTTTGGAGCAACTAACTTCTGATCTTCTCGTATTTCAAATTGGGACAGAGAAAACATTGTCGTTTTCAATGCTTCAAAAACTCAATTCC
>SEYY01013784.1:20000-22500 GCA_009176605.1 Armadillidium nasatum | reverse complement strand
CCATATAAAACTGGAAAGAGAACAGATTCCAAATCGAATGATCCCTGTTCCTCTTTTCAATGACTGAAAGATTCTGTAAGCGAGGATGATAAAGGTAGAAAGGGTGTTTCGAACCTTACTTACAGAGTAAATGAATCGGTGGGTTTAATGGACTAACTTGGGGTAAGAACCATGCAAAGTGTCCAAGTCTTGAGGGGGGAGGACTCTCCTATAAAAAAGGTTAATGCTACTTCAGTGTTATCTTGTTAATAATAATAATAATAATAATAATAATAATAATAATAATAATAATAATAATAATACTGTTTTCTAAAGAGTGTGATTTCAAAGGGTCAATTGCTAGTATGAAATTTGAGAAGGAGCGAAAATGAGAGGGCTATTTTAACTAAAAGGTCAACACTTGACCTTTTTAGAAGATGCTTAAGTGGAATCATTTCAGATATATATAAGGTAGCACTCCTTCAGGTAAAAACCCACCAATATTCAGAGAAATCAACTGTAGCGGCGTGAAAAATGTTCTGAAGGTACATTTAAGTCAAATGACTTCTTTGAAGCTTGTTTGGTATGAGAAATTTATTTTTTCATCCGAGAAAGTATAACAAAAAATATTTTAACAACAAAGAAATATTTAAGATATTTATTTTCAAAGTTGATATATTTGCATCGGTGATTTTATTGCATAAATTAAAGATGAAATTAAAATTTTAAGGAATTGAAAATTACTTTGTTTTTCTACACCAACAACAAATATAGTTAGACATTTGTTATTGTATGTTTGGCTTAACAAATTATTTACATTAATTTGATTCGGATTGTCTCGAAAGGCCTTTGTGGCGTTTCTACTGTCTCAGTATTTCTTATGTTCTTAGAAATACAAGAAATACCAAAAGTCAGTTGTTCTAAGCTTCAGCTATTTCCTGATGTGAATATTGAATTTTATAATGAAAACATCACTGAAAGATTGAGTTACTGACATGGACAGCCAATAAAGTATCAGAGAAAAATAAAGAGTACAGGATAGAACAGAACAATGAGTAACGTTACTATAGATAGACTTAAAGGATGAACGGTGGTCGTTTACAACAACTGCAACAGTGTGACTGGATAAGAAAATAAAAGTAGATAGATATCGGAATCGGAAAGGTCAAAAATCAAAGCTTTGTTCCAGAAGTTATGTAAAGTTTCCAAACTATTAAATACCACAAATAAATTATAACTACAATCAAAGAGGAGGGAAAGTATGTCATTATAATAGCAATATGAAACATGATTTGAAGAGTTACGAGGTTTCCAAATCTTTCTTTTTTAAGATACTCTAAAATCTTTGGAAAAGACAAACAAAGGCAAAAACAAAAGAACGATGGCTAAAGGGTTGAGAGAGGTCCGCTTTTTATTTCTGCATAGATTAAATGAGTGCACGTTTCTTGCAGGAAGTAAAGATTAAAAGTTACTTGACTGAAGAGACAGTTCACCAAGGTAGAATGCAAGTTCGGAAAGAATAAGCTTTGAGAACCACAAGAGGAATGCCCTGGGATACACGCCTTACTGTAAAGTTCAGAGACAGCGTAACTTTTATCTTTAAAATAAATACATATTTATTTTAAAGCTACAATAATAATAAAATAAATAATATGATAAAATAATAATAATAATTATATTAGATTAAATATGTTAAAGTTAAATGAAGAAAGAGGGATATGAAATAAATGATGAGACTGTGTAGAAAGACTTGTCGCACGAGCCCTTCTCAGTGGAGGAGGTATGCGAGGAGAGTTCAGAAGAACAGTGTCCAAATAATGTTTAAAAACAGAGGAATAATAAGTCAGAGAAAACTAAAAATCTTTATTCTTCACTACAAAAATTGTGAAGAATTTATATTGAAGATCGAGGATTTTAATCATTGACCAAATTTCTTAAGTAACGAGACCAACATAAAAATGTTTCAATTTTCCATTTAAGATTTCAACCTTTTTTATTTATTTTATTTTATTTATTTATTTATTTATTTATTTTTTTTTTTTTTTTTTTTTTTTTTCATAATTTTTTTTTTTTTTTTTTTTTTTTTTTTCCCCCCCCCAAAAAAAAATAAATAAATAAATAAAATTAATAAAATATTAATTTTTGAAATGTTAAAATAAAGTTTTAAAAAAGAATTCATTTCATCATCTTTATCAAGTATTTAACATTACTAATAAATATAATATATTAGTAATTGAGATCCCCTTGCGGTAACGCTAAAGTTGGTAATACCCTATATATATATATATATATATATATATATATATATATATATATATATATATATATATATATATATATATATATATATATATATATATATATATATATATATATATATTATATATATATATATATATTATATTATATATATTATATATTATATTATATTATATTATATATTATATTATATATTATATTATATATTATATTATATATTATATTATATATATATATATATATATATATATATATATATATA
>SEYY01013784.1:12500-15000 GCA_009176605.1 Armadillidium nasatum | reverse complement strand
TATATATATATATATATATATATATATATATATATATATATATATATATATATATATATATATATATATATATATATATATATATATATATATATAATATATATATATATATATATATATATATATATATATATATATATATATATATATATATATATAATATATATAATTATATATATATATATATGTATTAAACATTGGGGCTCAAAGGAAACCGCAGTGTTTTCCCCCAGCAAGCCCCTTTTCTGAGAAGTGGACAGGCACGATATTATTATTAAGATTATTATTGAATTTAGTAGAATAGGACCTACTTTTAAACTTTAAACCTGTAAATGTATCATTTCCTGAATAAAACTTTATGAATGAATGAATAATTTTCAGAGAAATGTACTGCTAACAAATTATTAATATTGTATTTAGTAGCATAGGACCTACTGTAACATTGTTAAACTGTAAAGTGTACTTTTCTGAATAAAATTTAGAAATTGAAAGTGAAATTTAAGAAAACCAACCAATCAGGTGAAGGCATCCATAATACATTATCAGTTTAATATTATTATATCTTAGAGGCATTTAAAAGTGTTTATCAATGTATTCACTTCAGCAGAGAATTTTGAATGAGAATATATTTTGAAGAGTACAAACTGTCATTTATTGGATTAAAATTAAGGTTTAATTATTATATATATATAAAATATATATATATATATATATATATATATATATATATATATATATATATATATATATATATATATATATATATATATATATATATATATATATATATATATATATATATATATATATATATATATATATATATATATATATATATATATATATATATATATCTCATGAAAACGGCCAGGAAAGGGCCGTATCCGAAAACCACCCACAGGTGTAGGGAAGGTAACTGAAAAAAATTTCGATATTGAAGGCCGACATGCAAGGAGACCAGGAGTTTGAAATTCCTTTAGTCAAAGTTAATATGAAAAAAAAGGAAGTGTGTTCCAGACTTTATCAATTGACTACCCGATGAAATAGTTATACAGGTTTGGTTAAAGGTGTGAGAGTTGAGCCGAGAAAGATCGAAATTCGTGGAAATTCAAAGGATAGGAGAACTTGTAAGAAAGGTACGTTTCTAAAGAGTTTAGAAGAGTAGTTTCCCTTATTACATTTGGAGTAGCAATTCAACAATTCGAAGGCAATAAAAAACACTTGGTGCGAAGCAGAGAGAGAATAAGAGTTGACACTAAACCCCTTTTACGTTAACGTACTAAAAACTAACACTTGTTTTATAACTATTAGTGTAAAATCACACCAAATATAGGACACACACAATCCATATAATAGTTGACGAACCCCTATGCAGAGGAAACAATGGAGATACTATGAATTAGTTTTGAAGCCTCCTCAAAACACTTAAACATTTAGATCCAAAGACCTGAAATTTTATTTATTTATTTATTTTTTTCCCAAGAGAAATAATCAAGAGGAGTAGCGAAATAGAAAGAATGCTGAACTGCGTTTTCAATGATGATGCAAGTGTTTGAAAGACTGCTTCAAAATAGACACCTGAAATTTACATTTCCTAGCCAGTGAAAAGGATCGTTATCTCGGTCTTAATAGAAAATATTAGAAAGGTCCGTGATCAGATGCTCCAAGACAGCCCCCGTAACTACCGTTATTTCAATGGAATTACGGGCAAGGATTACCCACATAACTACTGATATTTCATGGAATTTAGGGTAAGGATATGTAGAAAAAAATCTCAGCCTTCATAATGTGTAAGGCAGATTTTTACAGTTCACCAACACTCACGGGCAGAGCCCTTTTCAAGTTGATGATCAGTTACAAGTAACAAGAGGGAAGTGGAAGAAGCATAGTAAGATTTGACATAAACACACACACACACACACACACACACACACACACACACACACACACACATATATATATATATATATATATATATATATATATATATATATATATATATATATATATATATATATATATATATATATATATAATGTGTGTGGCTGTGTGTACGTGTGTGTGTATGGCTAAAAGGTGAAGAGATTCATTATTAACTAAACTTTGTTATTGTTCTCTGGGAGTCTTTTGTTTTAATGTAATATTGTTGGATGATAAACCTCATAAATATTACCCCTTCTATTCTCCTCTTTCCTCTTACTACCCTCACCCCCCACCCCAACCCACAAACTCTCTCTCCTGCTTTCCCTCCCGATATTCATTTTGATCCTATTTTATTTTTATTTTTTTAATATTATATGAACTTTAATTGAAAAATCTTATGTTTGATATTGTTGTTTAGCTGTTATAAGGGACTAGGGCGAAGGGGGGGGGGAAAGCTCCTTCGTTGACAACAGTTGAATTCTTTATAATTATAAATAACTAAGGATTTACTATCAAAAGTTTATTGACACAAAATTGAAAATGTCATTGCAACAAGTGTGTGTGTTTGTGTGTGTTT
>SEYY01013783.1:7500-11471 GCA_009176605.1 Armadillidium nasatum | reverse complement strand
ATATATATATATATATATATATATATATATATATATATATATATATATATATATATATATATATATATATATATTTATTTATTTTTTATTTATTTATTTATTTTATTTTTATTTATTTTTTATTTATTTTTTATTATTTTATTTTTTTTTTATTTTTGCAACATTGCAATGTTGCATATGTTATTTTGGTGACAATAAGAAAAGTTAGGAATATCAGAAGAGAAGAGAAGGCTATTGGATCTGAAGCTTCAAGATATTTTCCCTGAACTTTCAGAGTTTGTTTGTTCAATTATGCTTCAAGAGTGATATTGACCAAAGTTGAAAGAAAAAATTTAATATTTCGTTATAATATTTTAGTATTTTTAAATAGTAAATTAAAAAAAAAAAACAATAAATTTATTTTTCGTGAAGCAACACATCTTTCAATGCAAAGGACTTTTGGCAATAAATGGAAAATTAAATATTAAAAGAAAAAAAGAATTTAAGTTAGAAGTAACTTCTGGTCAATAATGAATGATTATTTCGTCGCAGTCGAGTCAAATGGAGAATAGTTCTTCGCATGCTTCTAAAGGCTGGGAACCTTTTCAACCAGTTTTTTTCCATGTACGATTGCAGAAATTTTTTTAAATTTCTGCAATCGACACCACCCTGCAGCATGCGGGATATGGTGCATTGTATAATATACTTCCCTCTTGGTCATCGTCTAATACGGACAACCTATCCGTGAATATATATACCATATAATAGAACTATATATATACGTATATATATATATATATATGATGGAAAGATTCGTTCAGAACTTCAAATGTAGGATAAAAATGAATTGAGAGTATGGCTGCAAGCATTAGCAACTTTATTAATTAATGACAACAATGACGTTTTCAATCCAGTACAAAAGTCATCTTCAGGACTTTTGCAGTTAGGAGTTATAAAAGAAAATAATAGATGTTAATATTGCTGGGTATTGCATGCATCACTGCAATCTTCCCTTCTTTGGGTTTCCTCCTTCTCTTTTCTTACTTATATTTAGCTTTCTTTCTAATCGTTCCATTTCAGCTGTTGTTGATAAGGTGATTTCTTCCTCCTTTACTGTCAATAATGGTGTTCCTCAGAGTTCTGTCTTGTTTCCTACTCTATTCCTACTTTCCATTAATGATATTCTCAGCTACTCATCTAAACCTATCCATTCATATGCCGATCACTCGACTCTCCATTCTTTTACTCATTTCAAATCTACTCCCTCTTTTGCATCTAAAGTTGCCACGCATCGCCATCTTTCCAATTACATTCTTGTAGATCTGGATAAAATTTTCCAGTGAGGTTGTCTCAACCTTGTGAAATTTAACTCTTCAAAAAACCGACTTCTAAAAATCTCTCTCTAACTTCCTAATTTTTGCATTTCTTTTGATGGTTCTCCCATCTCTCTATTGACTGTATAAACATCCTTGGCCTTCAAATAATAATAAAAAAAAAACCTCTTTGAAATCTACACAAAAATGGTTGTTAGGTTGGTCTCAAAAAAGACTGAGAGTTCTGTTTAGACTGCAAGAATTTTTTTCTTTTTCACAGTTACTCCAGTTATACAAGAGCCTCATCTGGGGTGATTCAGGTTTCACCTTCTTTTGGAAAGGTTGAGTCAAAGGCTAAAAGACTCAGAAACTGTTTCGCTCTTTCCATTCACTTGATCTTTCATCTTTTGCCATGTGATGTTGGTGCCTTGTCTCTCTTCTTTTGGTACTACAGAGGCAAATGCTCAAAGGAACTGAGCATTCGTATACCTCCACCAAAGGATGCATTGCCTGAACATAAATTCATTGTGGACGTAGGTAACTCCAGGCTTTTCCGCATTGGTGCCACCTTTCCAGCCACCTCTGTTTTGTGGAATTCTCTCCCAACTTTTATGTTTCCTGCTGAATTTAATCTCAGTTACTTTAAAGCCCACGTCTGTGTTCACTTTACGAAATTTGCGTTAGGTGAGTTGAATAGAGGTCTGGCCGTGAGCAGTGGTGATATGTAAAAAAAAAAACCTGTTGAAAAGAAGTAATGATGTTCAAATGATTCTATTCAAAATGAAAAACTGAAGATAGCCAGCTGGTAAAATATATATTCAGAAGGATGTGGACTTGGAAAGAACCACAGAATATGTGGATGATCTACAGAAAATGCTGTATTCATTGATGGTGTTGGCGCTTTAAGAATGTAGTGATAAAAAAAATGTAAATGGTTCATTTTTGCTCTATTGCATTGGAAGAACAAAATTATGGAAAGGAATTAAATTAGAACTCATTCTACCAAATGAAACATTATTATTATTATAATTATTATTATTATTATTATTTTATTATTATTATTATTATTATTATTTTTCATCAATTTAGATGATGAAATATTGAGCTCCTCATGTAGTATAATTGGAGTTGATATATTAACTTGGTACATAATTTTATGAATTTTTAAACTGCATTCGAACTGTGTGGTTTATTCTCCTTCCTTAGAAACTACAATGATTATTATTATTATTATTATTATTATTATTATTATTATTATTATTATTATTATTATTATATTATTATTATTATTATTATTATTATTATTATTATTATTATAATATTATTATTATTATTGATGAATTTATTTTTTTCAGAGCTGTTAATTTTGATTTTATTAGTGATCCAGCTGTCAACTTTCCAAATTTGAAAAACCCATGTGTTAATTATAAGGATCCAAATTTAAATGTAGCTATTCCTGTCTTCTCAATTCATGGAAACCATGATGATCCATCAGGTGAGCTTGGATTCACTTTCTCTATACTATCTCTCTTACAGTGGACACTGCGCTTCTGAACTCTTTCATCGCATGTCTCCTCAATTGAGAAGAGCTTATGCAATACGCCTTTCTATACACTCTCATCCTTTCTCAGACCCCAGACTTAATCTCTATGCTTAGTCTTACATATACACTAGTGGTAAAGTTTGGAACACACTCCCATTATTTGTTTTCCCAACTTCCTTTGACTTGCACACTTTCAAGCTCCGTGTGTCTGTACACGTCAACCTCTATTGACCAGATAGTACTTTTCCAACTCTGGTGTAAATTAGTAGTAGGACTCCGGTCTTTGCTCACCGGAGATATATATATATATATATATATATATATATATATATATATATATATATATATATATATATATATATATATATATATATATATATATATATATATATATATATATATATATATATATATATATATATATATATATATATATAATTTGAGCTAGTGATTTATTTCTAGGAAATCTAATTTTAATGATGAAATTATAGGCCAACCCAAAGATAAACATATTTTATTTGGACGTTTCGAATCACAGGGATTCATCTTCAGCTAAAATTAATGCACAAAAATTAAAAGATTGAAAATTTTTTACAAGAGAACAAAAAGTATTAGATAAAAACACATCACAACTTATGAAAACATCTTCACGGCTGGAAAATCACAGGAATTAAGTGACAGGAAAAATTTAAAAAGGTTGGTTGATGAGAAAAAAAAATAAATGTAGAAAACACACCCATATACATATAATTAGCAAAATAAAAATTAAAAAAAAGATAAAATAATTAAAATTAGAAAGACAAATAAAAGAATACTGATAATAAAAGATGAACAAAAATTAAAAAATAAATAATAATAATAAAATAATAAAAAAAAAAATAATAATAATAATAACAATAAAATAATGATAGCAATAATGACAATATTAAGATAGGAAATATAATAAGACTGGCATCAATAATAATTATAAAAATAAAACCAAAAATAATAAACGAAACGGCAATGATAATAAGGAAAACAACCATAATAATATATAATAAAAAAGATTATAAAAATGACAAAAAGGCCAAAAATAGTAACAATAAAAATAAAAATTTACATACCAGAAAACAAGCCTAATAACAATCTTTAATTTC
>SEYY01013783.1:0-2500 GCA_009176605.1 Armadillidium nasatum | reverse complement strand
TTCTTCTCTATTTCAAACCTCCAGAAAGTGTTCCTTTCATTTTTAATTACCTTTTTGTCTTCCTGAATTATGACTGTTCTTATCTCTAATATTGTTGCTTCTTCTCCTTTTCCTCCCTTTTTGGTCTTTCATTATTTTATAAATTTTACTCATTTCTCTTCTCTGATGCTCTCTGTGCCTCCTCGGCTATTTGCTCATAGTATTCATTTTTTCTCTTTGTACTCCTTCTTATATCTCTATTCAATGCTTTATATTTTACTTCATATTTTTCTTTAATTTTTTCAGACCTTGTTTGGATCATTTTTCCATATACTTTCTCTCTTGCTTTGATTAGTTCTAATGTTTCATTTGTTATCCATTTGTTTCTTCTTATGATTTTTCTTTCTTTAACAATTCTTACTCCTTTAATTGTGTTTAGTATGTTTTTCCAGTTCTTTTTAATCTGTTCCTCTTCGCTTCCTTCCGCTTCCAAGTTACCTTTCAATGCACTGAATCTGTTTTTCAATTCTATATTAAACTTGTATTTTAATTCTTGCCTCTTTAACTTTTCAAAATCTACTTGTATATTCCACTTACCATTATTTTGGTCCTCCTTTATTGCCTTTAGTTTAAGTTTCACTTTACATCTTACAAAATGATGATCACTATTTGCATCCACTTCCATCATCGCTCTTACAATGAGCTTTTTCATTTTGTGTTTATCATCACCTAGTCTATTTGGTTCTTTGTCCTTCCATCAGGTTTGTTCTATGTCATTCATTTTGTGTATCACTTTGTGTGGAAATACTGTCCTTCTTGACATTATTTTATTGTTCAGACAGCATTCTATTAATTATCTGGTATAAACGTCAGGAAGGCCAGCGACCCGGATTGTATTCCTCCCCATGTTCTGAGGGAGTGTGCATCTGAGCTGGCACTTGTCCTTGTTCGACTCTACTTTCTTTGCCTAAATACTAATACTTTTCCTCAATGCTGGAAGCTCGCAAATGTTCAGCCGATCCTGAAGAAGGGTAGCCGCTCTGATCCCTCTAACTATTGTCCTATAGCTCTCACTTGTGTTTTATCAAAAATCTTTGAAACTCTCCTTAGCTCTTATTTCCTGGATCATCTGAAGTCTCACTCCCTTCTTTCAGCTCATCAGTACGGTTTTCGACGTTCGAGGTCTACTGGTGACACACTTTCCTATCTTACTGATTTATGGTCTTCTGCTCTTTAGGGATTATGGTGAGTCTTGTGTGGTGGCGCTTGACATTTCCAAGGCTTTTGATAGGATGTGGTACTCTCCAAGCTCCCTTTCTCTGGGATTCCTCCTTCTCTTTGCTAACTTATGTCTAGTTTTCTCTCTGATCGTTATATATCAGCACTTGTCGATGGAGTGACCTCTTCCCCCTTTTCTGTCAATTGTGGTGTTCCTCAGGGTTCTGTTCTATCTCCAACTTTATTCTTACTTTTCATCAACTACGAACTTTGTTCTTTCTTATGCCAATGACTCATTTCAAATCTGCTCTCTCTTTTGCTTCTAGAGTTGCTTCTCATCTTCAACTTTCTGACTCCATTCTTGCCGATCTGGACGTGATTTTCCGGTGGGGTCTCCTCAACCTTGTGAAATTCAACTCTTTAAAAATTCAACTTCTTCACATCTCTCTCTCTCGAAAACGCCTCCCAACTTTTCTATCTCCTTCGACGGCTCTCGCGTCTTACCTGTAAACAACATTAGCGTTCTTGGTCTAAACATAAACAATAAACCTTCTTGAAAACCTCATATTACAATGGTTGTGAAGGCGGCTTCAAAGAAGCTGAGAATACTCTTCAGATTGCGGGAATTTTTTTTCCTTCTGAACAGTTGCTCGAATTAAATAAGGATCTTATTCGCTCTTGTATGGAGTACTGTTCTCACATTTGAGGGGTGGGGTGGGGACTCCGGTTCCACTTCTCTTATGGATAGGGTCGAGTCTAAGTCTGAGATTAATAAACTGTCCGCTCCTTTCAAACTCACTTAACCCTCTGTCTCTGCGATGTGACATTGGTGTACTATCTTTTCTACAGGTACTACAATAGCAGCTGCGCGAGGGAACTGACCTCTCGCATTCCAAAATCATTGCGTCGCCCTCGTAGCTCAAGGGGAGCCATGCTTTCTCATGAATTTTGTGTGAATATGGTAAATCCCAGGCTTGTCCGTTGTGGTGCTTCCTTTCCGGCCACTTCTTTTCTGTGGAACTCTGCCATCATCTGTTTTTCCTTCTGTATTTAATCTTCCTCTCTTTAAGGTCTTCGTCTGCGCCCATTTAAGAGATTTGTTCGGGGTTGGGTGGGTTTTTCTTTATTTTTTTATTCCTGCCCCCTCCTTGAAAGGGGCTTATGAAAGCGGTGGTAATCTGTTAAAAAAAAAAAAAATAATAATTTCTCGTCCAATATCCTTGCTTGCCCATGATTGTTTCCAAGCCATCATTTTCATTTCCTACTTTTGAATTCATGTCCCCCTTTCACAATTTTGACATTG
>SEYY01013782.1:25000-30000 GCA_009176605.1 Armadillidium nasatum | reverse complement strand
CGATAGCACTTGTTTCAAAATTGAAAGTTGTTTTAACAAATGTTATTAAGTCTAAGGGAGTTTCAAGGATGACTGAAACATTAATAAAGGAGATGAATGACAGATTTGAAAACCTGGAAAATGATGATGCTTATACAATTGCAACCTTTTTAGATCCTAGGTACAAAACAAAATTTTTTAAACCACTTGTTTCTCAGAATGTTAAAATCAAATTAGGATGCTTATGCGATGAGATGATAGAAACAGATAAAATAACGCCTTTCAAGAAAAAGCAAAAGCTCTCAGATACAAAAGAAACAAAATCTGTTAGCTTAAGCATTGCTAAATCAATGAAAGATCTTATAGCTTCCAGCAGCGATGAAGAATCACAGTCAGAAGTGTCAAAGGATACAATATCGATTATTGAAAATTATCTGAAACTCCCACGTTTGGAGGCAGATAAATACCAACTGGTTTGGTGGAGAGATAATTGCAAAAGTTTCCCTTTTCTTGCTGAGCTGGCAAGGACTTATTTAGCATGTCCTTCAACTAGTGTTGCTAGTGAGCGTCTTTTCAGTTGTGCAGGCCTCATTTACGACAAAAAGCGAACCAAACTTTCACCTGAAAGAGCCCAAAAGCTTTTATTTCTAAAAAATAACTTACCAATTGTTAACTTCAAATGGAATATGTGAAACTGTGAAGTGTGAAGGTAATACTGAATTACTGGCTATATATATATATATATATATATATATATATATATATATATATATATATATATATATATATATATATATATATATATATATATATATATATATATAACCTTTTTCAAAATGGGTTAAGGTTGGGAAAGAGGTTGGTGGGGTGTTCAAGAGTTGGGTCCCCGTCCCACACCCTGGTAACATAGATTCTGGATATTATATTTAAAATTCCAAAAATCTATAGCAAAACTTTAAAAAATTAAACTATCCGCATCCGCATCCGCATTTGCGGATATCCGCAATTGAATATCCGCAACCGCATCCGCATCCGCGGATAGTAAAAAATTACTATCCGGTCCACCTCTAATATATATATATATATATATATATATATATATATATATATATATAATATATATATATTTCTTTTGAAAGGAAACGTTTGTGGCATTTCGGTGCCGCAAGCTGGTCGGACTTGCGGTCGTACTTTTTCGATTTCCCGTGGAATGATTATTGCTTCCGTGGGAGGGGTCCCTCGGAACGCATTACCGAGGTGATTCTCTAAGGCATGGAGGCGTACATTCCATATTCTTTCCCTTCTACTAAACCTAACAAACCTTGGTTTTACTGGTAAAGTCTGGAATACATTCTCTAAATCAAATTTCCCAACTTATTTTCTCTTGAACAGTTTTAGACGCCGAGTAACCGGACATGTCGGCCATTAACGACCAGATTTCCTGTATTTCCCCAACTCTACTGGAAATCGGTAGACCTCTGACCTTTGCCCAACAGAGGAGATATATATATATATATATATATATATATATATATATATATATATATATATATATATATATATATATATATATATATATATATATATATATATTATATATACTATATACATATATATATATATATATATATATATATAATATATATATATATATATATATATATATATATATATATATATATATATATATATATATAATATATATATATGTATATGCGCATGTGTGTGTGTGGTGGGGAGGAGAGATTCTGTGAGTCTGTATGTGCAATAGTGTTTGTATATTTCATATGCAAATATTTACTTTTTTTAATCAAAATTAAATTTGAACAAAATTTTTCATTTTAAATACAGATTAAGTTAAAACTTACAACCAACCAAGTAGAAAGAAGGCATTCTAATTCACCAGAACTTAATATAAATGAAAATAGAAAGGAAAAAAAATAAGGAATTAACTGCGAAGAATACATTCAAAACTCGTTCTCTTTTATATAGAGAAGATTGCAGCACGTTATAACGAAAGCTGATTGAAAAAGGCAGCGCCAATCTAGTTTAAAAATAAACATTTGTCTCTGGCGAAGCAATTAAGAAGCGGTAAGTGAAGAAGCGGAAAACTGAAAGGCGAAAGGACGATGCAGATAAAAAAAAAAGAAAGGAACAAATTAAAAAAAAAAAAAGAAAAAAAAAGCATCTAAACAAAATAAATTTTCAAAGCTTAAAACGTAGTACAAAATAGAAGCTATATATGGAACCTCTAAATTAATTAAATCCATTTTATTTTTCCATAAAGCCAATGGATAAGCCTGTGAAAATAGTGAAGCTAAAAAAGAAAAGTGTCTGAGTGCTTTTTTAAAATATAAAAGTTTAAATTTGTTTGCAAATTACTACAAAACTATTTAAGTTTTAATTTATGAAAAAAGTTAGACTTTATCTTCACATTTGCTATTATATATATATATATATATATATATATATATATATATATATATATATATATATATATATATATATATATATATATATATATATATATATATATATATATATATATATATATATATATATATATATTTATATATTTATATATTTATTATATTATTTATTTTATTTATTTATTTATTTATTTATTTATTTATTTATTATATATTTATATTTATATATTTATATATTTTTTTATATTTATTTATTTTATATATTTATTATTTATTATATTTATTTATTTATTATATTTATTTATTTATATTATTATATTATATATTTATTATATATATTTATTTATTTAAATATTTATTATTTATAATATTTATTTATTTATTATATTTATTTATTTATATAAATATTATTTTATATTTTATTATTTATATATTATTTTTATATTATATATTTATTATTTATATATTTATTATTTATATTATTTATTTATTTATTTATTTATTTATTATATTTATTTATTTATTTATATATTTATTTATTTATATATATATTTATATATATATTTATATATATATATTTTGAAAGGAAACGTTTGTGGCATTTCGGTGCCGCAAGCTGGTCGGACTTGCGGTCGTACTTTTTCGATTTCCCGTGGAATGATTATTGCTTCCGTGGGAGGGGTCCCTCGGAGTGTGCAGAACGCATTACCGAGGTGATTTTCTCAGGCATGGAGGCGTACATTCCATATTCTTTCCCTTCTATTAAACCTAACAAACCTTGGTTTAACTCTGCTTGTTCTCGCGCTATCCACCGCAGGGATGCTGCCTTCAGGGATTACCATCGTCTTCAAACTCCAGAAACTCACGCTACTTATATTTCATCCCGGAATCGTGCAAAATCTATCCTTCGTAACACTAAAAACTCATTTCTCCGCAGAAAATGCAATAATCTTTCTGGCTCCTCTTCTTCACGTTCTTTCTGGCATTTTGCAAAAAATGTCAACTCTAACTTTGCTTCTTCCTCTTTCCCTCCTTTAATATCTTCCGACGGCACAACTGCTGTTTTACCTTCTTCTAAAGCTGAACTCTTCGCTCAAGCTTTTGCCTCTAATTCAACCTTAGACGATTCCGGAGCTATTCCTCCTCCTTCAACCCCCTCTAACTCGATTATGCCTAAAATTAGAATTTCTTCTAAAGATGTCATTTCTGCTCTCTCTGAACTTAATACTAAGAAGGCGTACGGTCCCGATGGTATTCCTCCTGTGGTTCTCAAAACTTGTGCTTCCGAGCTTGCACCCTGCCTCGGTAAACTTTTTCGTCTTTGTCTCTCTACTTCAACCTTCCCTTCTTGCTGGAAACGTGCGCTCATTCAGCCTGTGCCGAAGAAGGGGGACCCCTCTCAACCCTCCAACTACCGTCCTATTTCTTTGACCTCCGTTCTCTCTAAAGTTTTCGAATCTATCCTTAACAGGAAGATTTGGAAACATCTCAATTCTTCTAATCTTATCTCAGATCGCCAGTATGGTTATCGTAAGAAACGCTCTACGGGTGATCTTCTTTCCCTTCTCTCTGACTCTTGGTCATCCGCTCTTCGGCATTTCGGTGAATCTTTTTCTGTCGCGCTGGACATATCGAAAGCCTTCGATAGAGTCTGGCACAAAGCTTTGATTTCTAAACTTCCCTCTTTCGGTATCTATCCTTCTCTCTGTGATCTTCTCTCTAATTTCCTTTCTAGTCGTTCTATAGCTGCTGTTGTAGACGGCCACCGTTCTTCCTTTAAATCTATTAATAGTGGTGTTTCTCAAGGTTCTGTCCTATCCCCAACACTTTTTCAACTTTTCATTAATGACCTTCTCTCTATTACCTCATCTCCTATCTACTCCTATGCTGATGACTCCACCCTTCATTATTCCTTCCAGTTTGAAAAACGTTCCACCCAACAGCAGTTGATAGACTCGATAAGAGTAGCCTTGGAGCAACTAACCTCTGATCTTTCACTTATTTCAAATTGGGGCAGAGAAAGCATGGTTGTTTTCAATGCCTCAAAAACTCAATTCCTCCATCTCTCTACTCGAGACAATCTTCCACACAACTATGATATCTTCTTCGAAAACACACGACTCAAGCCTTCATCGGTTCTTAATATTCTTGGTGCTTCTTTTTCTCGTGATCTTTCTTGGAAAGATCACATTACTTCTCTTTCTAAACAAGCTTCTAAGAGGTTGGGTGTTCTGAGACCCCTTCAGAATTACTTCACGCCACCCCAGTTGCTTGCTCTGTATAGGGGTGTTGTTCGCCCCTGTATTGAGAACGCTTCTCACATCTGGGGTGGTTCCACACACACGGCTCTCCAAGAGAAGGTGGAGTCTAGGGCATTTCGTCTCATCAACTCTCCAGCTCTTACTAACTCTCTTCAATCTCTTTCTGCCCGTCGAATTGTTGCGTCACTCTCTCTTTTCTATCGCTATTACAACGGACATTGCTCTTCTGAACTCTCTCGTCGCATACTTCCTCCATTGAGAAGAGCTCGTGCGACACGCCTTTCTACACAGTCTCATCCTTTCTCTGTCCAACTCTCTGCCCCCAGTCTTA
>SEYY01013782.1:10000-12500 GCA_009176605.1 Armadillidium nasatum | reverse complement strand
TCAGATACTTAAATATATATATATATATATATATATATATAATATATATATATATATATATATATATATATATATATATAATATATATATATATATATATATATATATATATATATATATATATATATATATATATATATATATATATATATATATATATATATATAATATATATATATATATATATATATATATATATATATATATATATATATATATATATATATATATATATATATATATATATATATATATATATATATATATATATAATATATATATATATATATATATATATATATATATATATATATATATATATATATATATATATATATATATATATATATATATATATATATATATATATATATATATATATATATATATATATATATATATATATATATATATATATATATATATATATATATATATATATATATATATATATATATATATATATATATATATATATATATATATATATATATATATATATATATATATATATATATATATATATATATATATATATATATATATATATATATATATATATATATATATATATATATATATATATATATATATATATATAATATATATATATATATAATATATATATATATATATATATATATATATATATATATATATATATATATATATATATATATATATATATATATATATATATTATATATATATATATATATATATATATATATATATATATATAATATATATATATATATATATAATATATATATATATATATATATATATATATATATATATATATATATATATATATATATATATATATATATATAATATATATATATATATATATATATATATATATATATATATATTATATATATATATATATATATATATATATATATATATATATATATATATATATATATATATATAATATATATATATATATATATATATATATATATATATATATATATATATATATATATATATATATATATATATATATATATATATATATATATATATATATATATTATATATATATATATATATATATATATATATATATATATATATATATATATATATATAATATATATTTTATCAATCACACATGGAAAGATCACATTATTTCTTCTAAAAAAAGCTCTTCTAAGAGGTTGGGTGTTCTGTGGCGCCTTCGTAGTTTTTTTACGCCACCCCAGTTGCTTGCTCTGTATAGGGGGTTGTTCGCCCCTGTATGGAGTACGCCTCGCATATCTGGGGTGGTTCCATTCAATATAGCTCATCTTTGACAAAGGAGGGAGTCAAAGGGCTTTTCGTCTTATCAACTCTCCCTACTCTTACTAACTCTCTCCAATCTCTTTCTACCAGTCGAATTGTTGCGTCACTCTCTCTATACTATCGCTATTACAATGGACACTTGCTCTTCTGAACTCTCACGTCGCATACCTCCTCCATTGAGAAGGGCTCGTGAGACACGCCTTTCTATACAGTCTCATCCTTTCTCTGTCCAACTCTCCGACCCAGACTTAACCGCTATGCTCAATCTTACATGTACTCTACTGGTAAAGTCTGGAACACACTCCCTTTATCTGTTTTCCCAACTTCCTTTGACTTGCACACTTTTAAACGCCGTGTATCGGGTCACGTCGGCAATTAGCGACCCCGAATCCGATTGCTTCCCAACTCCGGTGGATATTGGTAGGCCTTGGGCCTTTGCCCACCGGAGGAGACATAAAAAAAAAAAAAAAAAAAAAAAAAAATATATATATATATATATATATAATATATATACATATATATATATATAATATATATATATATATATATATATATATATATATATATATATATATATATATATATATATATATATATATTTTATTCCATGTATAACAAATAAATAGATTTATAAATAAATTTGAGTAAAACCCTTGGTCACGTGTGTCACCCTGTTTTTTTCTTTTCTTTTCCTTGTTCAGGTTTCTAACTCAATAATTTCTTCTTTTTTATCAGATTACCACCGCTCACGTTCCAAGCCCTTTTCTAGGAGGGGTAGAAATAAAATATTAAAGAAAAACCAACCCAATCCCGACTAACGCAAACCTCTTATGTGGGTCAAGACGGAGGTCTTAAATAAAGGGAGATTAAATACAGCAGGAAAAACATGATGGCAGAGAATTCCACAGAATAGAAGTGGCTGAAAAGAATGTGGCACCACAATGGACAAGCTACCTTCAAATAGATATCTACTCTACTTATGGACTTGACAATATTTCCATTATAAAAAGATATTCAACTCACGTAGCTCTTACTTTGTCTTCGTTGCTAATTATATTTAAATTTTATCAAATGAAAAAAAAAATGGATACTCTCCTTCAAATATTTTAAAGGTTTTCTCTAAAATCATTATTCGTATCTATAGAAATAACCATCCCAAAAAAGTTATTAAAGTAATTATTAGCAAAAACATTTAGGTAATTAA
>SEYY01013782.1:2500-5000 GCA_009176605.1 Armadillidium nasatum | reverse complement strand
CTTACTTTGACTTGCATACTTTTAAACACCGTGTATCGGGTCACGTCTGCCATTATTGATCAGATTCCGAATGTTCCCCAACTCTGGTGGATATTGGTAGGCCTCCGGCCTTTGTCCACCAGAGAGATATATATATATATATATATATATATATATATATATATATATATATATATATATATATATATATATATATATATATATATATATATATATATATATAATATATTATATTATATATATATATATATATATATATATATATATATATATATATATATATATATATATATATATAGTATATATATATATATATATATATATATGTAATATGCGTGTGCTTGTGAGCGTGAGCGTGCGCGTGTGTGTGCATATGCGTCGTATGCCTGTATGTGTGTGTGTGTGTATGTGTGTGCGTGTGTGCTCGATATGTATGTTTGTTTGAAAGTTTAAATCCATTCTTTAATTTTAATTCTTCACAAAGTTGTTAAAAATATTTAATTCTCTGAAAGGTGGAAATAAATTTGATCTCAATTCTAAGAACCATTAAAAGCCCCAAAGCAAATTCAAATTTAAAGCTCATAATTTCTTTGCAAATTAATTTGCCAAACTATTTTGTGAAATTATAATAATTGCATTGTTAATAATTATTTTTCATTTTCATAAACAGTTAATTATATTAATTAGGTTACATCTATTTGAAGTTTTTTTTTTATTTATATTCATTTTTATTTCATTTTTAATATATTATTTTCAAGTATTTTTCAAATCATATTAAAATTATTTAAAATTTATATATTTTAATTATATTTTTACTTTAACAAAGAATTAAGGGTAGTCTTCTAGTCTGCTGACTAAAATTTAAAGGATATGTTTAAAGGATATTAAATCATCAAATGACTTACCTAGCAGTATAAAATGTCCTACCGAATCGTTGGGACAAGTGGCAAAAATGTCACAGTAAAATTTTCAATAGAGAAAAGACATGTTAAGCGTGAGAAAGTCGCTTCACCGATTTATTTTCCAATAAGAAAATAATTGTAAAAATTTGTTGTAACATTTTTGCCAATTATCCCAACGATTCGTTAGGACAATTTTCCTGCATATAAGAAAATAATTTTCTGGAATTCTCTGAGAATTTACATTAAGAATAGAAAGCTTTTTTTTTCTTATGACGTTGAAATAATTCTTATTTGTTATTTTTTTAGGCTTTAAATTATGATGCCCAGTTATCTTAATTATTACTGGCAGTGGACCCCTACTGGCGACAAGTAGTCTATAAATGCACTGCTAAATGTTCCAGTAGTTGATTTGATCGTTAGACATTTACTTAGAATTAAAAAAGCATTTAGTAATTTTTAAAAATTATTAGGTAATCAAAGGATAAACTGTAGACAAATCCAGAAAAAAAATATCTACCTTTTGGTTTTGATGGTAAATGTAATAAGAAATATGATAATCTCTTTTTGAAACGTTAAACTGATACTACCGGAGATTCTATATTCAATGAAATCAGAACTTAGTAAGTACCTAATAAGTACCTTTTGGAAATATGCAAGCCAATGAGTCACCTTTAATAGCAGGAAGCAATTGAGTTTTGATTCCTACCCGTAAACGATTTGAAATGATTTGCTAATAATATATTTAGTAGTATGCATACACCATCTTGTTATAAAAAAACATAGACTAGTTCTTCGTTGGTCATTTGATACTTTTATTAGAAGTATCAACAAAGTTTTAGATACATTGCCAAAACAAGAAAAGAAAGATGGACAGCATTTTAGATTATTTCAAATAGAAGTTCGATGGTGAATATTATAAAAATATGGGGAAACATTGAGCATGAGAGTTTAAAGAAACAGTGGTCATTTATATTTAAGAAAAATGCTACATTTGCACAACTAAAAGAAATTCGAGACAGTTATTGAGAAACGGAAGTAGATCAATCAATATTCCCTCAGTATCTACCCTAAAAAACGAGATGTATGAGAGGAATCAATCCAAAGGTGTGGTTCATACTCCACCCAGAAAAGGACTATATTCTAAATACCTTCCAAACAAGATCGAAAGAAAAAGAAATACTCAAATTATTCAGTGATGAAATGCGAGAGAAAAAGCGAAATAAAAAAAATGAAGAAGAAATGTAGCAGAATATCAAAGTTAGGTAAAAGCAAGAAGGCAGAAATATATATAATCACAGAAGGGATAATATCAGAACCATACGCTTTATTTAAATAAAGCACAGAGAGAGCATAAACCACGTATTCAAGACTACTTCATTATATTGTGCATAAACGAATTCGAGAGAAGAGTAGCAGGAGTAATAGTTTCCAAATAGCTTAAAGTGGTAGTAAAAAAGTTGTCCCAAACGTTTACCTGCAGTAAAATGAAAGGGAACAGAGTGGAGCAGTCAGAGGAAAATAGAGAAAAATGAAAAAGTAAACAGAAAATATATAGCTATATTTTGATTAAAATGCAAAAACAAGGGGAAATATATATT
>SEYY01013780.1:27500-29870 GCA_009176605.1 Armadillidium nasatum | reverse complement strand
AGAGACAAAAGGTACAAAATAAGAGGCAAACAATCAAACAAGCACAAATAAAGATATATATATATATATATATATATATATATATATATATATATATATATATATATATATATATATATATATATATATATATATATATATATATAGAGAAGAGAGAGAGAGAGAGATTTTAAGTAAACAATAAAAAAATTAGAAAAAAAAGAGAAAGGAAAAAAAAAAACAACAGAAAATTACTTTAATAAATTGAACCGAAAAATTATTAAAAATTATTAAAAAATATTTAAAAATATCGTCAGAAATTAATTGTGTTCTTTAAGTTTATAAAAGAAAAATATGAAGCAAAATAAGATTACAAAATTATAATGGAGAAAACGTGAGCGACAATTTCAAATCTTCATTTGTGTTTGAAGGTTCAAAAGCATGAAGAAATATCAAAGTTCCTTTTGCTTTATAGCAACGTTTCCCAAGCGGTGTCCATATGCCCCCTAGGGGATTACGTGGACCCTCAGGGGATTATATGAACCCCCAGGGGACCACAGAAGCTATTTGTTATTTCGGAGGTCCATAATATGATCTAAGCCTTGACTATACGTAAAGTAGGACTCAGGGGATCCACATACGTAAAATTAGGACTCAAGGGTCCACATAATTAAAGATAGGACTCAGGGGATCCACATACTTAAAATTAGGACTCGAGGGTCCACATAATTAAAGATAGGACTCAGGGGATCCACATACGTAAAATTAGGACTCGGGGATCACATACGTAAAATTAGGACTCAAGGGTCCACATAATTAAAGATAGGACTCAGGGGATCCACATACGTAAAATTAGGACTCAGAGGGTCCACATAAATAAAGTTAGGACTCAGGGGATCCACATACTTAAAATTAGGACTCGAGGGTCCACATAATTAAAGATAGGACTCAGGGGATCCACATACTTAAAATTAGGACTCGAGAGGTCCACATAATTAAAGTCCACAAATTTAGACTCAGGGGATCCACAAGGACTCAGGGGATCCACATACGTAAAATTAGGACTCAAGGGTCCACATAAATAAAGTTAGGACTCTAGGTAACGAGAAAGAGAAATGCTGATTAACTATGTCAAATAAATATTTATTCCTGGATAATAATAATAATAATAATTAATAATGATAATAAAAATAATAATAAATAATAATAATAACTTTTTAATTCTCCAGAAACATGAAATTGCTTCTTCTTCTTTAAGCTTTCAAAAGTTTGTAGCATAAAAGTTATAATTTTCTTTGGTGTTCAAACTCGAAGGAAACCACAGTTACAATATTTTTATTTATTTATTTATTTATTATTATAATTATTATTATTTATTTATTTTTTTTTTTTTATTTTTTAGGATATTTCCACTGTAAAGTTTGTTTAAAATTTGGATTGCTTTTTCTACGTTTGATAGGTTAACTCTGCTTCATATTTCAAAGCGCATTATTTTATATCATACTACGAAATCTTTGATAATATTGTGTGTTTCACAGATTGACTCTATATTTTAACTGTATCAACATCCTGGAGCAAATTGTAATGAATTACGTACAGTATATTTGAAATGAGGGATAAACAATATCCGCCCATATACTAGCTATTGATTTCTTGTACTTGCATTCCAACGCATATGAACTGTTCATAGTTTAGGTTCAGTTAGGTTATGTTAGGTTAGGTACGAACTTCGAACTTAAAGTGTATGAAAACACTTAGTCCATTAATATATATATATATATATATATATATATATATATATATATATATTATATATATATATATATATATATATAATATGCGTGTGTATGTATGTATGTGCGTGTGTGCTTTGCGCTGTGGTTTTGCATTATGCAATTAACTGAGAGTCGAGATATAAATTCATTGCTATGAGAAACATTCATAATAGCTGTCAAAGGAGAAGAAAAAATTATAATATGGCGGCTAAGCGCTTAAAGTAGACTAATTCTTTAAGGAAAGAAGTCGGTAAATGTTGCAGAACGAAATTGTGGAGTCAGATTTATGAAAAGGTAAGAAAAAAAAAAGGTAAGAAAAAAAAATAGAGAAGAAATATTAAGAAAGTTTTGAAGATAGTTTTGAAAGATAGAAGATGAAAATTATGAAAATAATTATGAATGTAATGATGATTATTCAGATATAATGAAGCAAAGATGGAAAAAAATTTTTTTTTAAAATGATGGAAATTTTTTTTTTTCTCCCTTGGCACAAAATACTTGCTTAATAATAATAATAATAATAATAATAAAAGGCTGTAGAACGAATTTTATTGTGCTCAAGGAAAACTGATTTTTTTAAAAAAAATTTATAAGATATTAGAAGAAAAGAATAAGA
>SEYY01013780.1:0-20000 GCA_009176605.1 Armadillidium nasatum | reverse complement strand
AAGGAGAGTCTGATAAAGGTCCTACCAGCTTGCTGCAGAAAATGTTAAAAAGAATATTTTCTTTCCATAACTCTGGGATAGTTGGGAATGTTGTTGGAGGATCTAGAATAAGAAAGAGTTTATAGATTTAAGGCGAAGGTTTACAAGTCAAGCAAAGTCTAGATTATTGGGTTTCACCCTAAATTGGTAGAGAACTTCTATAAGTGATCAAAGTTTTCAAGGATAGAGAAATGGGAGGCAAATTTTCTAACTGTATCTTGTGAATTAGAGAAAAGTCATTAGCGAGGATGATGATTACTAAAATTTGAGCTCAGTTGTCTGATTAATGATGATGATGATGATGATGATGATGATATATATATATATATATATATATATATATATATATTATATATATATATATATATATATATATATATATATATATATATATATATATATATATATATATATATATATATATAACCTCTTCTTCCTTCTATTCCTTCTTTTCCTCCTCCTCCTTTCTATTTTTCCTATTCTTCCTTCTCCTCTTATCTTCTTCCTCATCAGCGTCGTGAAGAGGGAGCCGGGAGAACATGCTCCGAAACGTTATGTTAGATTTTTATTCTTTAGCTGTTGTTATGATATTTTTATTATCGATGGAGGAGGAGAAAAGAGGGTAGAGCGGAAGAGTGCATTAAAGTTGTTTGGGCATATGTATAGAATGGATGAGGATAGGATAGTGGGTAGAGTGATTAGATCTGAGGTAAAGGGGGGTGTGGTAGGCCGAGGTGGATGGATGGAGTGAGAGAGATTTTGGGGGGGGGGAGGAGAGGTTTGAATGTGGATGAGGGTAGGAGAGTGGCAAAGCGAGATGGAAGGCAGTGATGATGGAGAAGGGAGATAAAGTGTGGATGTGTGTGTGAGCATACTGTGACGGACACCACCCCACGAGAGTAGGACAGGTGAATGGTAAAATAATATATATATATATATATATATATATATATATATATATATATATATATATATATATATATATATATATATATATATATATATATATATATATATATATATATATATATATATATATATATTACCTCTGATGGGCAAAGGCCAAAGGCCTACCTAGTTACCACCAGAGTTAGGGAGCAATCCAGAAATCGGGTCAATTCAAAAGGCCGATATGTACCGATACACTGCGTTTAAAGGTGTGTAAGTTATAGGAAGTTGGAAAATAGATGAAGGGAGTGTGTTCCAGACTTTACCAGTAGAGTACATGTAAGATTGAGCAGAGTGGTTAAGCCTGGGGTCGGAGAGTTGCACACAGAAAGGATGAGAGTGTATAGAAAGGCATGTCGCACGAGCTCTTCTCAGTGGAGGAGGTATGCGACGTGAGAGTTCAGAAGAGCAGTGTTCATTGTAATAGCGATAGTATAGAGAGAGTGAAGCAACAGTTCGACGGGCAGAAAGAGACTGCAGAGAAAGAGTGAGAGCAGAAAAGTTGATAAAACGAAAAACCCTAGACTCCACATTCTCAAGGAGAGCTGTATGAGTGGAACCACCCCAGATGTGTGACTTATACTCCATACAGAGCAATCCCTAGGGTGGAGTGAAGAAATTATGAAGGTGGCTCAGAACACCTAACCTCTTAGAAGCTTGTTTAGAAAGAGAAATAATGTGATCTTTCCAAGAAAGATCACGAGAAAAAGAAACACCGATAATATTAAGGAAACATGAAGATTTGAGTTGTATGTTTTCGAAGAAGATATCATAGTTGTGTGCAAGATTGTGTCGAGTAGAAAGATAGAGAAATTGAGTTTGTGAGGCATTGAAAACAACCATGTTTTCTCTGCCCCAATTTGAAAAACGAGAAAGACTAGAGTTCAGTTACTCAAAGGCTATCCTCCTTCAATCTATTAACTGCTTAACCAAATTGAAAAGAATAATGCAGGGTGGAGTCATCGGCATATGAGTAGATATGAGATGAAGTAAGAGAGAGAAGGTCATTAATGAAAAACAGAAAAAGTGTTGAGGATAGGACAGAACCTTGAGGAACACCGCTATTAATAGATTTAAAGGATGAACTGTGACATTCTACAACAGTTGCCATAGAAATCAGAGAGAAGGCCACAGAGTTGCACGAGTTTTTGGAGTTTGAAGATGACGGTAATCCCTGAAGGGAGCGTCCTTGTGGAGGATAACCCGAGAACAAGCAGAGTTAAACCAAGGTTTGTTAGATTTAGTAGAAGGGAAAGCATATATATATATATATATATATATATATATATATATATATATATATATATATATATATATATATATATATATATATATATATATATATATATATATATATTCTTTGGGAATGAAGTAGGTATGGAAAGCAAACTTTGGGAACTCAATATCCTTCTTCTTCGACGCTGCATTATTTAACATAAACAAGAGGAATTTTTCTATCATATTTGTTCTTCATTTCAAATATTTACTTGGTGATCAGGAAAATAAGAATATATATATATATATATATATATATATATATATATATATATATATATATATATATATATATATATATATATATATATATATATATATATATATATATATAGAGAGAGAGAGAGAGAGAGAGAGAGAGAGAAAGAGAGATGTACCGATACCAGTAAAGAGGCCGATACCGATACTCTTTTTTTAAGGTGCCGATACCGATACCGATACTTTAATTATTATAAGAAATACACAGTAATAAGATAGAAAATTTGTGTACTGCTAGACAACTGAGGATTGCATTCAATGTACAACCAATACTTTTTCATGTATTTCATATTTGGTTGTGCCCAAGTATATTTTATAAATTAAAATATTATCTTTTAGTAATAATAAATGCAAATATAATACTAAGAATTTTTTTATGTTTGTGTTTATTCAAAAAATATTCCATTTCCATTTTCCAGTAAGTATTAACAAAGTTTAGCTACTCGCGTTTATGTTTTAACATGATTACAATTTACAAGAAGATTCTTTAACTAGCTACAATATAAAGAATAAAAATAATGAAAGTAGAGACCTCAATTAATCAGCAGAAAAGACAAAATATAAAAAACGCTATTATTCAAACATGACATAATATACTCCTTTAAGGTAAAGACATCACTTAGTAGTCGAATTTAAAGTATCGGAGTATCGGCCAAGTATCAGCCATATTAACAATACCGATACCCAAAAAATGGCCGATACTGCCGATACTGATACCGATACTATCGGTATATACTTTATATATATATATATATATATATATATATATATATATATATATATATATATATATATATATATATATATATATATATATATATATATATACTTTCGTTCTCTATTTTGTACTATCGCTTTGAAAATGGGCACTATTTTCTGAATTCGCTGGTCACATATCTCCTCCACTGAGGAGATCACGTGCTGCAATCTTTCCACACATTCTCGTCCTTTCATTCCTTTTCTTTGACCCTAAGTTTAACCGCTATGATCATTCGTGTAAAGTCTGGAAAACTTTCGCTCTTCATTTCATATATATTATTTAAAAAATGAACTAAGGCAATAGTTTTCCGAATTTGCTAGTAACGGGAGCAATAGGAAGCGATCCAAAATTAACTAAACTGATAGAAAAAAAACCTAGATAGTATATTTCCACATCTCAAAGTGAGAAATATATTATACAGTGATAAAAACAGAATTAGGTACACTTATCTTATAAAATTAAATTGACCGAAATGTGTTATAATTAGCCGATAATAATTTCCCATAAAAGTGCTTCTTTAGACTAGGGTTGATAAATTCAGGTTAGGTTAGGTTAGATAAGATTAGATTAGATTTGATAAGATTAGATTAGGTTAGATAAGATAGGGCTTTGCCCGTGAGTGATGGTGATGTGTAAAAAAAAAAAAATATTAGGTTAGATAAGATTAGATTAGATTAGGTTAGATAAGATTATATTAGGTTAGATAAGGTTAGATTAGATAAAATAAGATCAGATTAGATTTAATATAATTAGATTAGGTTAGGTTATATAAGATTAGGTTAGGTAAGATTAGATAAGATTAGATTAGATAAAATAAGATCACATTAGATTTGATATAATTAGATTAGGTTAGGTTATATAAGATTAGGTTAGGTAAGATTAGATAAGATTAGATTAGATAAAATAAGATCAGATTAGATTTGATATAATTAGATTAGGTTAGGTTATATAAGATTAGGTTAGGTAAGATTAGATAATATTAGATTAGATCAGGTTAGATAATATTAGATTAGATTGTGTCCATAGATTAAATTCTATATATGTAAATAAGTGAAAAACTGCACACCAAAATGCAATTGTACTTTTAATAAAAATTTAATATTCACCAACTTCATTGAAATTTTATATTTATGTAAATAAATTTGTTTAAAAATTCGAAACTCAAAAAAAATTTTTTTTTTTTGCAAAAGTGGAAAATGGCTAAATTTGATGAATAATTTATAAGATAAAAAAAAAAATATGTAAATTTAAACGTAATGATAATGAGGTTATGTTGTTACAAAGGGATTGGAATGCCTTCTTAAATGGGATTCAATAGTAATGAAATACAGGACTCTGGCAGATGGTACCGAACACCCCATAATAAACAATTACCTTGTATAATTATTTTTTTTTATTATTTTTTTTTAAATAGAATGTAATGAAAGTTTTAAAATTACTTAAATTTATTAAATTTATTATTATATATAATATTATATATACATATATATATATATATATATATATATATATATATATATATATATATATATATATATATATATATATATATATATATATATATATATATATATATATATATATATATATATATATATATATATATATATATATATATATATATATATATATATATATATATATATATATATATATCCACTTTCTAATCAGTCATCTGATAGCAATTTGTCCTGGAGTGAGGTACCCTGATACCAGGGTATCAGGGTACAAAGTAAGAAATGTAAGAAAAAAATAATGGGTGAAAACAGTATTGTATAAGACCAGATATGTGGAAGATTAACAAACAAAGATTAGAATGAGAATTAGGTGTAAAGAAGATGTAAGATCATAAACCATGTTTTGAGAAGAAAACTGAAGAATTTAGAACTAGTATTACAGGGTTGCAGGGTAAGGTTATGTTATTACCAGCTCCACTCGACTCTGTCTACCTCAGTTTCAATTAGCCCCTTTCCAGTCTAGACTCCAACCACTACCACCACTCCCTGTACCTATACTGCCAGCTCCACTCGGCTCTGTCTACATCATTTTAACATCACCACCCCTGTAGCTACACTTCCAGCTCCACTCGGCTCTGTCTACATCATTTTAAACATCACCACCCTTGTAGCTACACTTCCATCTCCACTCGGCTCTGTCTATATCAATTTAAATTAGCCCCTCTCCGGTCTAGACTCCATCCCCACCAACCCCTGTAGCTATACTTCCAGCTTCACCTACTTTTATGAATTCATATATTCTAAGTTATGAAATATAATGAAAAATAATACTTTCTTTCTAACTTTTTTTTGATTTTCGATTGCAAATAGAATATGAAAAATGTTTAAGTAAAAAAATGTATGGTTTAATTCAGGCTTCTCGCCAAAAAATATAAATAAATAAATAAACGACTTTGAGTTCAAGTTTTAACTTCCAGTTATGGTTCTGATTCTTGCTTTTGAGCTCTCGTAAAAACTAGCTGCAAAACTTTTCTCATTTGTTATTAAATCTATTTAAAATAGAATATGAGAACAGAAAGGGTAGAATAAAATTATCATTTTATTATTATTATTATATATACTCTAGAAGTAACCTATCATAACCTGTAATTATTAAATAAAGTATGATTATATATATACTAATATGTATTAAACTTTGGGGCTCAAAGGAAACCGCAGTGTTTTCCACCAGCAGCCCCTTTTCAGTGAAGTGGACAGTCACGACATTATTATTAAGATTATTATTGAATTTAGTAGAATAGGACCTACTATTAAACTTTCAACCTGTAAATGTACCATTTTCTGAATAAAGCTTTATGAATGAATGAATTATTATTATTATTATTATTATTATTATTATTATTATTATTATTATTATTATTATTATTATTATTATTATAAGTAATAATAGTAAGAATCGCAATACTAGTAAATACTGCAGTTCTATATCATTATAGTTCTAAAGAGTGAATATATGTTAGTAGGTTATTATTATTATTATTATTATTATTATTTATTATTATTATTATTATTATTAGTAGTAGTAGTAGTAGTATTAATGATCAGGTTGTATGAAAGTAAGGAAGGAAAAATATATTTAAACATTATCATTTTCGTTTTTTTTCATTTTAACTACGAGTAATTTATTTTATTATACAAAATACTCATTTAACGTGTTATTTTGGAAGGTCCGAGAACCATTATTTCTACAATTACTAACGAGCTCTCAATACAAGCAGAAGGCGTCATAAAATCTATTCGAACGAGGGTTCGGAGTCATAACTGACCCAACTTCAAAAATAAAGTAGCTGGCCAAATGTAAATAATATAAATGATTTCTGGCAACTCGTTCATAGCGACTTTCTGACTCCGTGCATGGGAACGACTTATAAATAATTGAAAGGATGTTAATGATAGGAAGTGTGCTTGTTTCCTATTGGAAAAATAAGCATTTAATGGCTGTGAAAGGGAGTAAAATATTCAGATGATAATAATAATAATAAGAAAATAAAAGGAAAAATTTGCTACTGATTGAGGTAATAAAATACTATTGATTATTTATTAACAATTTCTTTATATATATATATATATATATATATATATATATTATATATATATATATATATATATATATTATATATATATATATATATATATATATATATATATATATATATATATATATATTCGCTCTTTGCCTATGAAATCACACCAATTCTTGCGTTATATTATTATGTAATTTAGGAGGAGAGTATACATACACATATATACATAACAACAAATGTGTATTAGAGAACGCTATTGGGAAAATGCAATTTTTTCAGATTTTTTGGAATAGAATCAACAAAGGTAAGAAAATTTGCACGTGTGATAATTCACACGCCCCACACAATAATACATATATATATATATATATATATATATATATATATATATATATATATATATATATATATATATATATATATATATATATATATATATATATATATATATATATATATATATATATATATCAGAGTTGCGCAAAAGCGCAATTTGCGTGTTAATAAAAAATTTGCGTTTTTGCATTTTGCGCTCAACAACTTTTTTAAGAGCGCAAAAGCGCAAATTTGCGCTCTATCTAAATAATTTGCGCTTTTGCGCATGTTTTTGAAAATAGCGCTTACCAATTTGCGCTTTGTCATTTTTCTTAAAAAACAATTTTGGGCTTATATTTGAGTTTCTTTCTTATTTAATCATCCAAATTTTATTACTTTTATGAGGTACAACGTAATTAAAAGTTAAAACTTAAACTTGTGATGCCGATATATTAAAAAATATCGATATGTCGATAACTGATATTTTAAAAAATTTCAAATTGCCCTCGAAACTATCGATTTAAAAAATATCGTATATATATATATATATATATATATATATATATATATATATATATATATATATATATATATATATATATATATATATATATATATATATATATATATATATATATATATATATATATATATATATATATATATATATATATATATATATATATATATATATATATATATATATATATATATATATATATATATATATATATATATATATATATATATATATATATATATATATATATATATATATATATATATATATATATATATATATATATATATATATATATATATATATATATATATATATATATATATATATATATATATATATATATATATATATATATATATATATATATATATATATATATATATTATTTTTTTAAAAATAAACACTAATCATGGCCTTAAATTAGCAGTGGAGGTGATTTTACAGAGGGAATAAAACTTCGAATAAAGTAGAAAATCTTCGTATATAAATGTCAATAAAAATCAATATGAAATAACGTAATATTGATAAAAATGTATATCTCCAAATTAATAAAGAAACTACTAAATTATAAAATTTTATCTTCAGGTTGTCTGCATTACAATAGATAACGGTACAACTTTCTGTGCAGCCTTTCGGGTGGATGTTCATGCAGAAACGGGTGACGAAGAAAGAAGAGCAGGTACCGATTCCAGAGATAGTGATTACTCCTGAAGAGATGGAGCAAATTGGTGACCCAGTTTCTCAACTGCTAGAAAATCTGCTTGAAGAACATGATGCCCTTAGCCTATTTAAACATCACCATTGCATTTCACTGACATTAAACATCTTGGCTACTAGGGATGTTTCGAAAGTTCCTCGCTGGCCCTCTGGTGCCAAGGATCCATTTAATAAGACACTTGCCAACGCACAGGCATTGTGGAATGGCCAAAATAGAAAAACTACAACTGCTGCGAGAATCAAGAAGGAGTTGGGAACAAAGCTTAAAACACCAAGTATTACTCGCTGGAACTCCCTATACGATTCTATGAAAGACCTGCTTAAGAACCTTAATGGTAGCATGACACAAATCAACAACATTTGTATGGAACAAAAGACTTGTCTTCCAGTATTTAATAAAACTGATAAAGAGGTAATAGCTGAGTACATCGAAATAATGACGCCTACTGCTGTTAGGCTGGATATGTTTCAGGATGAGAAGAATGCGTACGCGTGAGTTCTATTGCCAAACCTCTTTCTCCTCAAGGACAATCTCGTGGAAATGCAACGAGAGATGCAAAAATTTAACTATGCCAAAAACTTAGTCAACTACTTGCTAAAGCAACCAAAGCCATACAAAGGGAATGAAAAGGGCCTTGAATCGATGTTCAGCAATATCTTTGATGAATTTGATTTGCTTATGACATCAGCCCAGCACATTTTTTTTAATATATTTTCATTTTTCAAATAAAATATAAAAATAATTCATCTTCACATATTTGCGCTTTTTTTTTTTTTTTTTTTCCTTTTTTTACGCTCCTAAATTTGCGCTTTAAAAAATTTTTGATTTGCGGACATGTGCGCTTTTGCATTTGCGGACAAAATTTTTGAAAAAAATGTGCGCTTTTGCGCTTGCGCACTAAGTTTTTCCAATTTGCGCTTTTGCGTTTGCGCTCTAAAGTTTAAAATTTGCGCGCTCACCTCTGATATATATATATATATATATATATATATATATATATATATATATATATATATATATATATATATATATATATATATATATATATATATATATATATATATATATATATATGTGTGTGTGTGTGTGTGTGTTTGGGTGTTTATGCCTATAAAATCAAACTACCTAAAACTGAAACGCATAAAGACGTTTTCACTCTGACTCGAACCTGTGTCTCCGCTTCCTTGAATCGAGTCCATCGCCTTAGCCCCTGGACCATGCCAGTCGGAATATATATATATATATATATATATATATATATATATATATATATATATATATATATATATATATATATATATATATATATATATATATATATAATATATATTATATATATATATATATATATATTATTTTTTGGGGGGTGCAGGTGTGTGTGTGTGTGTTTTCTAATTGTTTTATTAGTAAAAAGGTGAGAAATTGGGTCATTAACCTTTACCAATCATTAAACGTGGATTTTTGGCTCGAGTTCCTCCAAACTCATTTCTTTCTTTACTCTTTCACGCCCATCATTTCTCTTCTAATTACTATCCAGAGAAAACCATTTTAACATTATTATTATTATTATTATTTATTTTATTATTTATTATTATTTATTTTATTATTTATTATTTTTTATTATTATTTATTTATTTTATTATTATTATTATTATCATAATTAATATTATTAATCATTATTATTATTTATTATTATTTTATTAATTATTATTATTTTATTACTATTATTATTATTATTATTATTATTATTTTTGTTATTATTATTATTATTATTAATATGGTTGTTATTATTATTACTAATTATTATTAATTAATATAACGGCAAAGGTTACAACCAAAATCGCGCTTTGTCCGCAAATCTACTAGGAGTAATTTTCGATGAGAAACTCTCCTTCAAAAAACACATCAATAGTCTTATTAGCAAACTTGCGTATGCTACCTATGCATTCCTAAAGATAAAAAAAAAACTTTATTTCAAAATATATACTATAAAATCCATTTCACATCCTTATTTAACCACACCTATTTTACAATCTACCGGTATGGGGATGTGCAAGTGTATACCTGCTACAACCCATAATAACACAACATGAAAAAATAGTTCGTATATCATCTGGATCACGCAATTATTATGAATATACAAGCTCACTTTTCAAAAAATATCCGTACTCAAACTACAAGATATGCTAACTCTTACAATAACTACCCAAATTTTGAAAGTCATAATCGGAATTTCAAATGAATTACTTACAAGTTTAATAATGAATGTAAGAATGTAATGAATAGAATGTAAGAAGACCCAATCTGCACAGCACAAACTCACATACACTAAATAAAACAAAGTATACATTAACCAAATCTCGGAGAGCTATATCGTACAATGACAGTGAAAAATGAAATGATCATACAAAAAACTTACAAGAATTTGTAACACTTCCCACTTTTAGTAAACATGTCAAAATTCACTTGCTAACAAAATATTAAAGAAAGTAACCGACATAACCACATATTTCCCCACTAGCTCAAAATCGCAAATTTTGTTATTACTATTATTGTTACTATTTATATTATTATAGTAATAATTATTTGTATTATCATTATTGAATTTATTATTGATGGTTATTGTTATCTGTATCATTCATAGATGAAATGTCTATATTGATCAATGACAAGAACCCCGAAAGACTCTCCAAAAAAGTTAAAAGCTCTTTAACAAACATTTCACGAGATGGGTCGACTCAAATAAACTATCATTAAACATTACCAAAAGCCTCTTACATTATAATAAGCGACAAAAACGTACGAAATCTGTTCTTAGGTAAAAAAAATAAATAAAAATATTATTAGAACGTTGGGTATGCTTTGAGTGAACTTTGAGTGTACTTTGAGTGTGCTTTGAGTGTACTTTGAGTGTGCTTTGAGTGCACTTTGAGTGTACTTTGAGTGTGCTTTGAGTGTACTTTGAGTGTACTTTGAGTGCACTTTGAATGTACTTTGAGTGTGCTTTGAGTGCTGCTTTGAGTGTGCTTTGAGTTTACTTTGAGTGTACTTTGAGTGTGCTTTGAGTTTACTTTGAGTGTACTTTGAGTGTGCTTTGAGTGTGCTTTGAGTTTACTTTGAGTGTACTTTGAGTGTGCTTTGAGTTTACTTTGAGTGTACTTTGAGTGTGCTTTGAGTTTACTTTGAGTGTACTTTGATTAATAATTTGAATAATAATTCAATGCTGAATATAAAGTCGTATAGTGAATAATAATTTTTTTTTATAAATTAGAAAAATTAATCATTGTTATTACATTGTTTTATTCTAATTTTTTTTATTATTATTATTTTAATTATTATTATATTCATATTATTATTACTATTATTATTTTTTATTATATTTTGGTATTATAGTAATAAATTATTTTTGCATATTATTATTATTATTATTATTATTATTATTATTATTATTAATTACATAGTTTGTGATCATTATTATCATTTAGTATTATTTTTAATTGTTATAATTGTTATTTTTATTATGGTAATTATTATTTTTATTTATTATTACTATTAGTAGTAGTAGTAGTAGTAGTAGTAGTAATATTATTATTATTATTATTATTATTATTATTATTGCGTATATTTAATTTTGTTTTACATATATATGCTAGTTTAGTTTAATATCAAAATATTTAATTGTAAACTACATAAATATTACAATTTTTTTGAGCTAAGGAATTTAACACAAAGTTACCAATAAAGTTTTTACGAATGTTGCAAAATAACGGGGAGAGAGAGACACACAGACAGACAGACAGACAGACAGAGAGAGAGAGAAGAGCATAAAGGTACTTTCATCATCCTTAAATCAGGCTTTAAACTTGCCTCTTCCTGCGATACGCTTATTTTATACCTCTTAATAAACTCTGAACTTTTCTGTTTCCTGAAGGCAATTCTCTCTTATATAATGGCAAATTGTGAGAATATATTTCTCTTACAACCAAGAAAGTCCCTTGCGAATATGCGCTCTGCGACGTATCTGACTTGGGCTTTATGTAGTAATTTGAAATATACGTACGTTGGATTTTGATTTAGCAAACTTTTGTGGGAGTGTGTGTGTTGTTGTTGTTGTTGTTGTTGTTATTGTGTGAATACACACAATGACACCGTGCCTCAAATACTCATTCCGCACCACAGTACATACATGTGTAAAAGGTACGAATGTGCAAGCAAGCATGAAGTCAAGTATGACCACATAATTTTATAAACACATTTCAAGCTACATAACTTTAAAATAGCTTACGGCAAATGGATGTTTGCTCACGAGATATTTTCATTGGTGTTTTGCGTGAAAGTTAAGTGTAAGGATGAACGCACAAACATACTCATAAACACACACATAAACACGCATACTTTTTTCTTCGTGTTTTAGGGAAACGATCGGCTGCGGGAAAAGAAGGATTCTTCCCATTAACGCTCCAGGAAGTGTAGTGCACTTAGAACTATTAAAATGCGAAATTAAATTTTAAAACGTCAAAATCATTCAAAATTCTTAAGTCATTAAAGAGTATTATATATATATATATATATATATATATATATATATATATATATATATATATATATATATATATATATATATATATATATATATATATATATATATATATATATATATATATATATATATATATATATATATATATATTAGCCGGAGTTGGCAAGCCTTTGTTCTTTCAAACGAATATATAAAGAAAAATAAAATGAGTCAGAGAGGAAGTCTTAGCCTGATTTGGAGCCGGAGCTGGTCGAAGCCGGAGCTGGAGTCGGAGCCGGAGTTCTTAGCCGGAGTTGGCCAGCCTTGGTGTTTTCAAATGAATATATAAAGAAAACTTGAAAATGAAAGCAATGACCAATTATCATGACCGACATTTTGTTTTACCTTTGAAAATATGAAACCACATCAGAAAAATTAAGATTCTAGAAAAGACTCTAAAAATGTTTTTCCTTCTATTGGGATTTAATTTATTTTATATATTTTTATTTTATTTTTTTTAAATAAATTCATTAAATCTGTTTTAAAAGAATGTTAGAAATCGGAACAGTTGACATAAATCTTTTAAGAAGGTTTGTAAATTTTGTCTTTTCTAAATTTTATCTTTCTTAATTGTCTTTTTTTTTAAATTTTGATCTTAAATTTTATAAATTGTTTAAATTAACTAAAAGATTGCAACATTAAATTGTGTTTGGCTATTTTTTTATTTTTTATTTTTTTGTTATTTTTTTTAATCAGGCATTTTTCAGACTTTTTTGGAAAGGTTTTAATGCAAATATTTTTATTTTTTATTTTTTTTTTTTTTTGTCATGTCACCAATTTTTGACAAGTGTTGCATACAATTGTTTTATACTTTGCATGCTTTTGACATTTCTACTTACTGATATTTTTTTTTTTTTTTTTTTTTTTTGTAGGAATTGAACTACTAAATAATTTATTTTTTCGAAAAAAAAATTAAAATTATGTAACAAAATAATGTCTGAAAAAAATATGCGAAAACAAACAATGAACAAACTACTGATAATACCTAATTTACATTTACAGTTTGGATTTTCTAAATATTCTGAAAAGAAATATAAGAGTAGTCTCACTTAACACACACACACACAAACACATACACTTATTAACTTACTCCTTACTTTTTTACTTTAATTTAATTTAATTTTAATTTTAATTTAAGTTAATTTAATTTAATTTACTTATTTACTTACACACTTATTTATTTACTTATCACTCACTCACTCACTCACTCACACACACACACACAAACACGTACACACACGTACACACGCACACACACCCACATATATATATATATATATATATATATATATATATATATAATATATATATATATATATATATATATATATATATATATATAATATTATTTTTTATTTTTTTTTTTTTTTTTTTTTATCACACAACGTGATAGTTTTTTTTATATTTGCTTTTTTATATTTATTTCTTGGATATATTTTGAGCTTTTCTATTGTACCCGTCGTAGTATAAATATTTTCTCAATCCCACATGATTTATGCTATCTATCATATATATATATATATATATATATATATATATATATATATATATATATATATATATATATATATATATATATATATATATATATATATATATATATATATATATATATATATATATATATATATATATATATATATATATATATATATATATATATATATATATATATATATATATATATATATATATATATATATATATATATATATATATATATATGTTAAGGAAAAGAAATCTATCATTTAAGATACTCTAGAGGAGGAAATATGAAATGATTGGGCAGGTTAATTGGTGTCATACCCGAATATGTAAAACCGGGTTGTAGAGATAAATAGAGGATGGAAGAGTGCATTTGAAAAAAATGATCGTATCAGACTAGTATGAGGAGTCCAAACATTAAAATAAAATTAAATATCTCATGTGAAGTGAATGAGGTGGTATGTGATTTATTAGTTCAGAAGGGTTTTTTTTATAGAGAAAATTTGAAATGTAGTAAAATAGTTTTGTGAGCAGGAAGAATTGGAATAGTGATGTGGTTAAAAGCTCTAGACTCCATTTTTTTTACAAGAAGATGAGTGGTCGGATCCTCCCCATATATCAAAAGCTTAATCCTTACAAGAACAAATGATACTCAATCACTTCAATTATTTTTTTTTTATCATTAGGAAACTGTGATTCTTCCAAGAAGTGAACGAGAAAAAAAACAATAATGGTAAGAATATTTAATAGAGAGTATATTTTATTTGTCTGTTATAAAAGATCTAATAGCTGGGTAAGAGATTTCTTCGAGCGCGTTGATGATAAATATTTTATTGAGGCATTGAAGACAACTTAATTTATGATTTATGGAGTATAAGAGAAAGATCAGAGGTTAGCGTCTCAAATTGTTTAATTTTCAAATTATAGTTCAGTCAAAGATTACATAGAGTGAATTTATAGATCTTTTATTGGGGCATTGAAAATAACTGCTTACTGTGATACCTGATATATGAGAAAGATGAGAAGTTAGCGCCTGCGGGGCAACGTCAGCAGTTGGAATTCATCATTTAAGAAATATGATACTGAGAGATTTATTTAAAATGCGTGTGTGTGAAAAAAAATTAGGAGAAATGTAGTGTAACTGAAAAGTGTGATGAAGAAATATAGGGTGAGTGAAAATTGCAATAGGGATTTGTAGGGTAAGTGAAAAGTGTGATAAGGAATTGTAGGATGAGTGAAATATGTGATAAGGAATTGTAGGGTAAGTGAAAAGTGTGATAAGGAATTGTAAGGTAAGTGAAAAGTGTGATAAGGAATTGTAGTGTGAGTGAAAAGTGCAATAAGGATTTGTAGGGTAAGTGAAAAGTGTGATAAGGAATTGTAGGATGAGTGAAATATGTGATAAGGAATTGTAGGGTAAGTTAAAAGTGTGATAAGGAATTGTAAGGTAAGTGAAAAGTGTGAGAAGGAATTGTAGGGTGAGTGAAATGTGTGAAAAGGATTTGTAGGGTAAGTGAAAAGTGTGATAAGGAATTATTGTGGTTATTTTGTTATAAAATAGTAAGTTACCTCTGGATTAGATATAAAATATATTGATGATAAGTCATATGAAGAAAGCAATATATATATGTTAGTAAAAAAATGCAAATTTAGAAAGATGATTCAATCAACGTTTGTTTGAAGAACCCCCGGTACCACCCGACCCGTGAGTAGAATTAGAGACTTTTAATACATGTCGAAGATTGAAGACATTTTTAAATTAAATCATTCTTTTTAACTTCACTCCTCACGGGCGTTGGCCTACTCGAGGAGGGGAATTTTCTAAGCGGTTTCTTTCTAGAATCCGTTCGAGAAATCGAACCAGTGCTTTAATCATGTAAATGAGTAACTCTACCCTAATGCCACGGCAGCGACAATTGAAATTAAATTATACCACACTAAAAAGGTTGAAAATTTTACTTTAAAAAAAATATTTGAAATAGTTTGTGTTCAAGGATTAAAGTTGTTTTAATTAACTGCTAAATCAGGGTGTTTGCAACCCTTTCTTGCTTGTAGACCCTCCCCCCTGAGTTCTAACTTTACGTATGTGAACCCTATATACTCATATAGCTAAGGCTTAGCGCATATTATGGACCCAAGAAATAAAAAAAATTTCTGGAGAACCTCCTCACAACTTTCGTGATCCCCTTGGGTTCATGTGGTTCATTGGGGTCGATTTGATCCCCTGGAGGTCCATGTGGACTTCGGTTGGGAAACGCTGTGTTAAATGAGTGAATTTTGAGAACCCTTATAATAGAGTGAAATGAAAGTTGCAAATGATACTTGAGGAATATGATGCAAAAGAAAAATTGCTAAGATGGATTTGCTTTGAAAGAATATTAGTGTGTCTGTATTATTATTATTATTATTATTATTATTATTATTATTATTATTATTATTATTATTATTATTATTATTATGACCATAATTTAATCACATACGAAGTTTGTTCTTATTGGTTCATCTTCGATTGCCAGTTGCTGATTCTCTGATTTTTTTTTTTAAATAATAAAAATAATATAAAATAATAAAATAAAATAATAATAAATCCACACTTGTTTATTCTCTTTTCAAATAAAACGAGTAAGACAAATTATTACTCCAAATGTGTGTGCGTGTAAGAGAGAGAGAGGGGAGAGAGAGAGAGACAGAGACACAGAGAGAGGTAGTGAGGAAGGGGAGGAGGAGAGAGGGAAGAAAAAGAGAGAAACAGAAGCAGAGAGAGAGAGAGGTAGTGGAGATGGAGAGAGAGAGGGAGAGAGAGCGAGAGAGAGACTGAGAAAATGGTCTTTGATTTATATTTCAATTACATATTTTGGATTTTCTGTCTACTGAAATAATTTCAATTTATCACAAAAGGAAATTAAACTTTTTTTTATTCTTTTTTTTTATCCTTTTATAGAAATATATATTTAAAAAAGCAATTCTATTTAAAAAAAAAAAAAAAAAAATTCTTACATAAATTGAGATTCACGTTTGCATACTAATTTCACCTTTAATTTTCCACAGAATAAATATGCAAATCCCTATTAGGGTGAACTGTATTTTCGATGCAGTTATAATATGCTTATAATATAATATGTTTACTCTATACAAATGCATGGCACACGAACATAGATGCCCCCGACCAGTGAATGGTGGTAATAATTGAAAGTTACTAAATAATATATATATATATATATATATATATATATATATATATATATATATATATATATATATATATATATATATATATATATATATATATATATATATAGTAGCTATGAAATATTGGAAACAGTAAAATTTATAGACATCATACTATGACAGAATTTCCAGTGTCCTATTAAAGTAACATGAATTTGTTTTTAAAAACCATTTATATACTCTGTCTTGAATCAACATTTGTTACTCTAAATCGAGGGTTTCATTCCTTATTATTTTTTTTTTTTTTGCTTGTGAACCCCCTGAGTTCAAACACTACGTCTGTGAACCCCGTAAGTCTTCATTACACGTATGTAGACCCCCTCCAGAGTCCTCTCTTTACGCATGTGAGCCCCATATACTCATATGTAATATTTCTAAATTAAATAAATATTTTTTATTTTTAGGATCTCCTCAAAGCTTCTCTGTTCCCCTGAGGATCCGTCTGGTCTCCTGGGGGTCCATGGGATCCCCTGGGGATCCATCTGTTCTCCTGGGGGTCCTTGTCGACCCCACATAGGAAACGAAGCTCTAAATGACAGCTCAAAAAAAAATATAATATAGTTTTATTGACCAACGTAATGTGATTTATACAAGTTATTTGAATAGAATTAAAGTGAAATAGTTCAATTCTTCTATATAGAATTCGTTGCAAACATTTTGTCATTGGCTAAATCGCATAGATATGAAATATTTAAATAATTAATAATTAATTAAATGATTAAAAATATAGTCGTCACCACTCAAGTGACGGGAACTGTGAGGGGGATGGAACGGGGACGGAAAAGAAGAGGGGGAGGGTGACGGGGATGTGAACGGGGAGACAGGGACTAGGATGGGTCGGGGACGGAGTCTCTCATAGGCAAATGTTCGTGTGCCATGCATCTGTATATTTGCATATTGACCGCACACTAGTAGCGTTAATAGTTCTGTAAACATTAATACAAATTCTGTCAAAGTTAAATTAAATATCGTTAAGATAAGTAAGAATTAAAGATATATATATATATATATATATATATATATATATATATATATATATATATATATATATATATATATATATATATATATATATATATATATATATATATATATATATATATATATATATATATATATATATATATATATATATATATATATATATATATATATATATATATATATATATATATATATATATATATATATATATATATATATATATATATATATATATATATATATATATATATATATATATATTAATGGATTAAAAGTATCGGCATACTTATTTGAAGAAACCATCTTATTACATGCAAATTTTTTATAGGTTTATTTAAATGTTTTGAACATTTTAAATATATCGATAAGTTATTCAGACCTTTTTTACGTTAAAAAAAATGGACTCACACTCACTCACTCTCTCACAAGCTCACTCACAAACTCACTCACTCACTCACTCACTCACTTACAAACTCACTCACAAACTCACTCACTCACTCACTCACTTACTCACAAACTCACTCACTCACTCACACACAAACACACACACACTAAAGAAAAACAATGCATAAGTGTTAATATATAATACATCTAATCTACGTCTTATTTCAAAATACAAAATATGTTTCCAAATAAATACAAAATAAAAAAATCTAAAATATTTATCATATTTGCAAAAATTTATAGCTAAACATATATAGCTAAGGTTATATAGGTGAAGAGCCACAAAGTACCCCATAAGTTGAATTAAACTCGATTACACCTATTCACATAATATTCTTAAAAAAGAAACAAATGTACAATAAAACTAATTTTAGCTTCTAATATTATTAAAAACATTGAAGAGTTTATAATTCAAAATTCTTCTCACCAAAGAATCATTTTTAACAATAAGAGTAACCCACAAGGGATAACACAGTGATTTAAAGGCCTTTCCACAGACTCTGCAATGTGTGTGCGTGTGTGTGTGTGTTCTTCGTGCGCATTTGTTCGCCATGTACGTCATGTTCGCGAGCGTTGTCCTCCCTGACGTGAAGACAGATGGATGTAAGAGATTTATTAAGATTGTATCTTGAAGCTGCAAATAAAACTTTCTTGCCAAAGGGGGAATTCTTAAGGAAATAAAACCAGTGGATAATTTAATATCTTTCCATATATATATATATATATATATATATATATATATATATATATATATATATATATATATATATATATATATATATATATATATATATATATATATATATATATATATATAAGTCAGACGCTCCGCTTATCGTAGGCACGTAAGCACTCCTTGGTTATTAATAAAAATACAATGTATATACAGCTAGAGTTCGAATT
>SEYY01013779.1:0-22766 GCA_009176605.1 Armadillidium nasatum | reverse complement strand
TTAGAGTTGACATTTTTTGCAAAATGCCAGAAAATGCGAGAGGAAGAGGAACCAGAAAGATTATTGCATTTGCAACGGATAAAAGAGTTTTTGGTATCTCGAAGAATAGGTTTTGCACGATTCCGGGATGAAATATAAGTTGTGCGAGTTTCTGGAGTTTGAAGACAACGGTAATCCCTGAAGGCAGCATCCCTGCGGCGGATAGCACGAGAACAAGCAGAGTTAAACCAAAGTTTATTAGGTTTAGTAGAAGGGAAAGAATATGGAATGTACGTCTCCATGCCAGAGAGAATCACCTAAGTTAAGAGCTCTGCACACTCCGAGGGACCCCTCCCACGGAAACAGTAATCATTCTATGGAAAATCAGAAATGTATGACCGCAAGTAAGACCAGTTCAGACCAGTTAGTGACATCAAAATACCAGAAACGTCTCGACGAAGGCGGGGGCCGTTCTTGCAGAAGACTTGAAGACACAGACAGAACAAGACACGGAGATAAGTAGGTGATCGATGAACCCAGAGGAGGAAAGAGTTTAACAGCGTAAGGAGAAGGATAAGAAGTTAGGAAAAGATGAAGTATGTTGGGTTCATCACCAAGACAGTCAGGGATATGGATAGGGAGATGTACCAACTGCTCATGGTTGTTCTGGATAGAAAATTGGTCGGCGAGTTCACCAGCTGGATCATGAGAACTAGATGAAAGCCATTGGCGGTGGTGAACATTGAAATCACCTAAAATGATGATTTCAGAGAAAGGAGAAGAAGAAAGAATGTGCTCTATTTTGGAGCTAAGATCGTCGAAGAATTTTGGATAGTCTGTAGAATTAGGAGATAAGTAGACAGAACAAATGAATTTAGTTGTAGAGTTGCAAGAAAGTTTAAGTGACTTACCTTGAAATTTTTTATTAGGTGGATCATCGTGTGTTAGATTTGATTTTGATGGTAAAGATGATAAATCAGGCTGATGTTTATTAAATTGTGGTATAATTCTGATTGATGAAGTCCCTTTATTATATTCCAACTGCGTGTGTGTATCATTTTCTAAACTAGAAGAAAAGTCACTTATATTTTCATCAGATAACATTCTATACATATCAGAAGGAGCAACACTCTGAGATAATTCTATATTTTCGTAACTATTTTTAGATTGCTGTGCTAGATCTTCATTGATTTTGCCATCTTCTCTGGAGTTTATTCTATTTGTCATTAAATTCCTCAAGACTGTCGTAGTAATATATGTTTTAAGCCCCGCCTCTTTCCACATTGCTAAAATACCATCACACATGTCATCTGTATTAATGGAATAACCGTTCAAAGTTATGAAAACTGTTTGAATGTTGCTATCAACTGGAACTAAAAGAGGTCGAATTTTCTCAACATAACATAAATAGTGATTGTAAAGTTCTTCTCCCAGAGTAACCCTCATAGGACCAGGTTCTTTTATTGATTTATGATCTTTTATATATATATTATAATGCATTGTTCCATTTCTTAGCTCTTTCTTTGGTTCCTTCAATTCTTCAAGAGTCATATTGCTTAAAGCGCATGACTTCCAGCCATTTCTCAAAATGGCCGACAAAACTAGATAGTTCCTAATTTGACAATGTTCCATACTCGATACTGTAGTTATGAGTCCACTTTTTACCATTTCAAGGTTGCTTTTACATTTTCTACCTATATCGCTTATTTCAAATGCTCGAATTTCTAATGGAGTGATATCATGCACTGGCATTTTCTCAGAGATTTTTCTTGTACTTACAGAATGCATCCTATCCTTCACATCCTCAATCAATGAATTATACTTATAGTTTTTCCAAGGATTTTTAATTCCCAAGTAATAATAGAAATTTTATAAGTACGCTCATGTAACTATTTGCTGATGATTTTTTATGTGTTTCTAGATAACTATCAAACCAGTTGCAGAGTTTTAATACCACTTCCTGAGATTCAAACTCCTCAATTTTCTTAATGTCAGAACCCTCTAAAATTTGTCTTATCTTAGTTCTATAATGATTTGCATTTTGCATTTTCACACTTCCACCATTTACAGATATCAAAAAATCAAAAAACTGCTCAGATGCAATCGTGGAGTATTCAATTTCTGTGGATATATCCTGTTCTGGTGTCCTACCTGTGTCTGTTGATTTACCTGACTCTGCTGCCACACCTGGGCTCAATTTAGTCATGGTTTTACTTTTAGTAATTTTATTGGGCAGAATATTGGTATTTATAAATTGTCTATACAATGGGTGACTCATTTTTAATTTATGGAAATGGAGTAAGTGTTTGTCCAATCTAACATACGAAGAAACTTTAGAACACTGAGGGAATGGACATCTTAGACCAATTTTAGCTTTTAAAGGCTTTCGTTGCTTCTTCTCTTGGCAAATCTGTTTTATTTCATCTGGAAATAGGCCATGAATCTTTAAATGATTTGACAAATTTTTAACTTTTTTCTTGCAAACATCACAGGTGAGTAATTCTCTTTTATAATATTTATTTCCTTGAGGTTGCCTGCATATATATATATATATATATATATATATATATATATATATATATATATATATATATATATATATATATATATATATATATATATATATATATATATATAATATATATATATATATAATATATATATATATATATATATATATATATATATATATATATATATATATATATATATATATATTATATATTATATATTAATAAATGAAGAGAGAAATCAATTGGTTTAGCATAAATGACAAAATGTTATTTAATATGAATTAGAAAAATAAGGAAATAATGGATGAAAGTGAATGTTTACTTTTTGCAAATTTTTGGCAGAATCTGGAGAAAATGAATACTTGTGAGAGATGAAGGAAATGTGCAACACAGATTGATTCAATCGAAGAATAAGTTATAAATGAGGAAATGGAGGGAGGAATAAATGAGAATGGAAACAGGATGAATGAATTCAAATATCTATATTTTATATCATAGAAGGAATGAAATATTGCCTAAGAAAATATATCGAAAGAAATATGAATGTATTTCATATATATATAATAAATATCTTTATGAAAGATATATATAAATGAGAAATATAATAAATAAATATAAATATAATAAATATATATAGAATAAATAGAATGCAATATATCCGATGTATAAATATATAATATATTATATATATATATATATATATAAATATTATATATATATATATGTATATATATATATATATAATATATATATATATATATATATATATAATATATATATATATATATATATATATATATATATATATATATATATATATATATATATATATATATATAAATATATATATATATATATATAATATATATATATATATATATATATATATATATATATATATATATATATATATATATATATATATATATATATATATATATATATATATATATATATATATATATATATATATATATATATATATATATATATATACGAGGGCAAGCTGAAAAATAAAGCCTGTTGGCACTTTTGCTAAGCTACAGAAACAGGTATAAACATGTTCAGACCTGTGTTCGAAAGATTGAAGCTTGTAGAATAGATTTGACACGCGAATGGTATAATCATTTGGCTTCATTGTTGTGCAGTGATAGAAAAATGGAAGCTAATAGTGATACTTTGTTGAAGCAATGCGTTGATTGAATTTTTGCATGCTGAAGGTGTACAGAATTTCTTCTAAACATTGTAACGGGAGATGAAACGTGGGTCCACTACTAAGATACAGAAGGAAAACGAACCTCTATGGATTTCAGACACCCAACTCACCTAGAAAGTTTAAGATCGGCTGGTAAACTCATGCTGACAGCATTCTGAGATTCGGAATATCTGCCCAAGGGCACGACTGTAAACTCCCATCGTTGTTGTGAAACTCTCCAAAAATTGAAGAGCCACATCTGTCGAATAAGACCAAACCATACCGTTTTCCTCCTGCATCATGACAATGCTCGACCACATTGTGTAGTGCACAAATGATTCAATGCTTGAACTTTTGAGGTCATTGATCATCCACCTACAGTCCTGATCTGTCTCCCAGTGATTTTCAATTACTTTCAAAATTGAAGGAGACTCTCCAGAGAGTGAGATTTTGTTCAGATAATAAGGTGAAGAAAGTGGTGGCAACTGATTCCAGAAAACAGATCAACTTTTTTTTCAAATGCTTTTGGAAAGTGGATTCAACGTTTGCAGAAATGTATTAATGTTTGAGGAGATTAAGAAAATTAATATTACGTGTTCATTGAATAAACCTTTGACTTTTTTACAGTCTTCTATCTGCAGTGTATGAGATTTTATGGCAGAATAGGCATTACTTTTCAGCCTACCATTATTATATATATATATATATATATATATATATATATATATATATATATATATATATATATATATATATATATATATATATATATATATATATATATATATATATATATATATATATATATATATTTTTTTTTTTTTTTTTCCAGTACGTTACAGTACCAGTAATTAAGGGAAACTAATTTGGTATAATATTGATACCTGCTATTAATCATGTAATATACATTGAAAAGATTAAAATTATATTGAAAATAAAGTATTAATTTTTAAAACATCATTAATTACCAGATTCAAGTTAAAATTTTCATGAATCTAGCATTAGGTAAACACAATATTAAAATATGATACGCATTACTTAACATCCATTATTCACTTGCAAATGATAATTTCAAGTTTATTACAGTTTTATCAACAACTCAATTTTAATATTTTATTTAATTTGTTTTCCTTAAATATATAATAATAATGCAGTTAGTACAGAATGCTAATCTAGTAATACTGCATATGTTTTACACTTAATACTTAGATTTATTGTGAACTAACAAAGGGCTGAAAAATAGTTCATGTTGGGCTCATACTTGAAATAGGTAATAAGGAAGATTTCGAATATTAAAGCTCAGTAAGTTTAACATCATTGGTAGTAAAAGTTTTGAAAAAAAATACTGAAAATTCGAATAGAGAAACTCTGAAAAATTAAATATACTGCATGACATCTCAGTATGAATTTATGAAAACGTTGATCTTGTCATACCAATATATTGGAACTCATAATGTATATTACAGATTGTACTTATGAGAGCTAGTTCATTTTATTAAATTTAAACAAAGTATATTTGAAAAGTATTACAATGTAAACGCAAAGCAAGAGTTATGATATGGCATAGGAAGAGTGGTTTTTTAACTGTATAAAAAGAAATAGAATCACAGAAGACAGTCTGAAAACTGAGAAGTCATTAACAATCAAGGAAGCTGGTAAAGACCGGTGTTATTCATAATTTTGCTGATGGGTTCACATTTGTTTCTAATCTACATAAGTGATCTAGATGAGAGATTAAAATGTAGATTTCTAAGTTTTTTGTTGGGAATTTTGAGGGTTATATAAAAATTCATTATGACTGATAAACTTTGGTTGGATTGAAGAGTAATACAAGAAATTCAATAACAAACAATGTAAGGTTCTTTCACATTTGTAACAAGTTTTAATTATACAGATGGAAAATCAGTCAACAAAGAAATGGACTTGGTCATGTTTATTAGTAGTAATTTAAAAGTGGTTAGAGCAATGTTTAGAAGTTTGAAACAAAGCTAACAAAATGCTAGCAATTAAAAACCCTAATGTTACTTGCAAGAGCAAAGAAGTAAGAGCAAGGAAATTATAACTATATTAGGTCATTAAATAAATGCTGTGCAAAAGCTCGGAGCCCATACCTAGAAAAGGACAATGATATGCAGAGGCAGTTCATCTCAGCACTATAAGAAAGATTTGTACTTTTAAAAATAACATTTATGAGGTGAGACTTAAAGATGAGATTAGTTGTCTGAGGTAAGGAGATTTCTTAGGGGAGATACAACTCAGGTACTTAAACTTTTTCCAACTCTTACGCCATGTTGAGGAGAGTTAAGACAATAAAACAAGAACTAGATGTAATAACAGACACATGAGAAAGGAGGCATTTAGTCTTGATGAGATTTTTTTTTTCAGTAGCATACATTATTTTCTGGAATGGTTTGCCTCAGGATGTAATAGCTAGAGGTTCCTGTGTAACTTTTATAAAAATACTATATAAATGGTTTGTGTATCATTTTTTTAAGGTTGATTTTTTTAAAAGTATTTTTCTTATTTTTGGTTGTAGACTTGAAAGTAATGTCTTGTTTAGTGTTCTAATTGACCCTGGATACTGAAAATAGGGAGTTTCTTTTTGTAATGATGTTAGCAAAGATTACACTGGGAAACAAATTTCAATTTTTTTGTTTATCAAATTAGATTCGACACTGAATTAGAAGTAATTTTTGTGTGGTGAGCCTGAATTTTTACTCAGTTTTGCTCTATCAGGTCCTTACTTTGCTCAACACCCCTTCTCCATCGTATCAATAAAATATTTCTTAATACTCCTAAAGACCTTTTTCCAGTTAAACATATACAACTAGGTTATTATTTTGATATTTGTACATGTTGTCATAGTTTTGTTGTAATATGTCCATTTTTTTTTTTTTTTTATCTAGCACCCTAAAAATATTTTAACTGGTATCATTTTTAACCCATTTTAACATCGTTAAAGTAAGCTATAACTCTCAAAAGATTCTAGAATTTTTCTGCTAGGACAATTAGGAGGGTATACTAAATATCTCTGCTCCCTTTGCTTATGGGAGAGCAGAACAAAGGCAAAACATTCTACTTATGAGAGAGAGAGAGAGAATTACTTGCAATGGCACTAAAAATATCAAAAGCTTTCAATGGAGTCTGGCACAAATCTTTTATTTCCAAATTTCCAACTTTTCTGTTTTTAATTAATGCTAATGATCTTCATGATGATGATTTCATCACTCCTTATTCCTTTCATTTGGAAAGATGTCCCTAACTACAACAAATAACTGATGATATTAAGGTACCCTTGGAGTGAGAAAGAAACCTCTGACCTTTCTTATATTTCTAATTTGAGCAGAGACAAAAAGTTTTTTTTCAATGCCTTAAAAACTCAGTTCTTTCATCTTTAAACTCTACATTAATAATCTTTACACTACATTATCATCTTTGAAAATAAATAACTCAAACATTTGTAAGCCCTAAATATTCCTAGTGTTAATTATTCTTGATATCTCTTGTTTCTTCCTAAACACGCTTCTTAAATGGCTATTTATTCTGAGGTACCTTCAGAATTTCTTCATATCACCCTAACTGCTTCTCTTCATATTAGTTTCAATACCACCCCCATTTTGAAGATGCATCACATATCTGACATGGTTCCATTCATACATTACTGATAGGATGGAACCCTAACGCATTTCATTTCATCAACTCTCCTGTTCTCACTCACTCCAATTCTTGTTTGTCAGCATGTTGAACCGTTGCATCATTCTTCTTATACTATTGTTTTTGCAATTCTATTCTTCTGAATGTTCATGAAGCATTTTTCAGCCTAGACTTAGCTGCTATGCTCTCTTATTCATATTCCAATACCGTACTAGTAAAATATTAAGCATTCTTCCTTTCTCTATTTTCTAACTTAAAATGATTTGCAAATTTTTAAGTGTTGTGTGTGGAGAAATATCAAACTATGAATTAGACATGTTTCCGTTTTTTCTTCCAACTCTGGATTCTGGTGGACTTAATGTAAGTTTCTGGAGTTTACCCACAAGAAGACATTGTGGGGAAATATATAAAACAAGCATTATGTATCCCACTTGATAGAATGTTTCATCTGTCTAATGAGTTACATTACCTCTTGGGTGGGTTCTTGCTAATTGCACTTAACCTTGATTTTAAACTTACTCATTAACCAAATTTACTTCCTAAAGTTATTTAGCGTGTAAGAAATTAGGAAGAAAAATACAAACTATTTTTTTTTTTACTTAGGATAATAGAGAAACTAACTAGGTAAAGAGGCTAGAGGATTACTTTTCATCTCTTGATGATAACTGGAGAGAGAGAGAGAGAGAGAGAGAGAGAGAGAGAGAGAGAGAGAGAGAGAGAGAGAGAGAGAGAGAGAGAGAGAGAGAGAGAGAGAGAAAGAGAGAGAGAGAGAGAATCAAAGAAACTTTGTACATCCCTCTTCAAAAACTTTCAAACCTCTTTGCAAAATTTACCAGTGTTAATGAAAAGAAACGTGTTAAAAAAAAAAGTTAATGTTCTCTATATTAAAGCTAATATTGTTGAAAGTGTTTTAAATTTGCTTTCATATGTGAATTCTCATTAACTACTACTTTTGAAATATTACTATCTGATATATATATATATATATATATATATATATATATATATATATATATATATATATATATATATATATATATATATATATATATATATATATATATATATATATATATATATATATATCATCAGATTTAATTTTTTTTTTATTTGGTTCTGATTTTAGAATTTACAAATATGTCAAATTTACTAATCTGTATGTCCACTGGGGAAGTGACAACTGAAATTCTCTCTCTCTCTATATATATATATATATATATATATATATATATATATATATATATATATATATATATATATATATATATATATATATATATATATATATATATATATATATATATATATATATATATATATATATATATATATATCCTACTATGATTCTGATTCTGCATTACTGGATGTTTTATTTGTACAATCGTCAGTTTTACTGTCAACTGAAAGAACGTCAACATAAAGTATTTCACTTTCATCATCATCTTCCAACTGAAAACTCTGAGTCTCACCTGCAAAGAATAAAATGATATTTATGAACTTATCTTAGTTTTAATCACCTAAAACACAAACACACTAACAGGTTGACCGTCTTTATAGATTCATTCAACAAATAGCTCACTTTCCCAATCTTCAAACATTTGGTCTAACAAATTAAGATAGAAATATTTTTTTTACTCGTTTCTCATCAATACAAGATCAAATCTAATAATGATCATTATGGAGTTTATGGTATCTACAAAATAATAATAAAAGATAAACACCAAGTCTGAAAATTTGGATTCATATTCGGTTCTTTTATCAACAAAGGTTTGGATAAAGTGAAAAGGGTTAACAAAAGAAACATCTGTAACATATAAAGGGTTCAGAGTTAAAGTGAACCAAGTCCATGAGACTCATTTCAGAGAAAACAGATCTCAAAGTTGATTAGCTGTTATTAACATTGAACTTAACGTTAAAACTACGGACTTGATTCACTATTACACATAAAATATAACAGTTTTACTCTACGATGCCAGTGTTAATTGAAAATCGGCAAAATATGGACTTGCTTCATTTTAACTCTGAGCCTTCCATATGTCCCTCGCATAAGAAGCACTGAATAAATATTTCAATAACCAAAATTACTTTCTTTAAATAAAATTATTGCTTCACATGAAGAATTATCCACTACAAATAAAGCATTACCAAGTAGTACCTGAGGAAGAATGTTTTGCATTCTGATTCCTGTTGGGGAGACTATTATATTCTGATTCCTTCTGAGTGATATTGGGAATTTCATCAACATCTTCCTCTGTTGTATAATTTGAATCCTTCTCTGAAATAAAATTTAATCAAGATATATAAATCAGGTTTAAAATTTTTAACATGTTAATTATATTTGAAGTTAATGATTGCACGTATAAAAATATTTGATAAAAATAATATGATGTATATATATATATATATATATATATATATATATATATATATATATATATATATATATATATATATATATATATATATATATATATATATATATATATATATATATATATATATATATATATATATATATATATATATATTAATAAATACGAAAATTGTCTGTTACTTTTTAATTAGAATATGTAAAAATAAATTTTAATAATAAAAAGTGTTTCAAAAACACAAACATATCGACAGCTGAAAATAAACCATTAATAAAATATAGATTTTGGTTCAACAGTTAAAGGAACCATCAAAAGCACCTTTTCTTTCAAAGCCTCATGACAAAATGAAAATAATCACTAAAGATATATTTTATTCATATTAAATACAATCCCTCCTCATTTCCAGCCACCTCTGTTCTGTGGAACTCCCTACCATTATCTATTTTTCCTCCTGTATTTAATCTTCCTCTCTTCAATATTTCCGTCTGTGCCCACCTGAGAGGTGAGCTATAGGTTCGGGGCTGGGTGGGTTTTCTTCTTCCTTTCTCTTTTATGAGCATCTTCCTTGAAAAGGGCTCTGCCCGTGAGTGGTGGTGATCTGTATAAAAAAAAAAAAAAAAAAAGTTTAGTAGCTTCGCCTTAATAAAAAGCAAGTCAGCGGTAATATTTTCCCATGATCTATTAAAAATATGTGACAATATATTTTGAGTTTTTTCTTTTGTATCTCAGCAAATATCCTAACACCACAAAAAAAAAATAAAGTAGTTTTTCCACAATAATTTATTGTAAAAGATAAAAATAAATCATGAGGTTCTTTTATTTTTAAAAAAGAATGCAAATGAATCGACTTACAGTATCAAAATCAAACTCATCAAAAGCTTAAAAAGTATCACAAATATATATATATATATATATATATATATATATATATATATATATATATATATATATATATATATATATATATATATATATATATATATATATATATATATATATTATATATATATATATATATATATATATTGAGAGATTGGCAAGTGACATGTATAGGAATTTCCTTGGGTAACTGAACATAAATTAAAGAAAAAAGAAAAATTAATTTAATTCTTCCTTATTATAAAATTGTTAAATTTATTAAAATATTGAAAATATTTTACAAATATACTTTTTCAGTTTCATTGTCAAATTTACTACAATCGTTAGTGTCACTGACAAAAAATCTTAATCGTCCTGTGCATGAAGTTAAAGTTAGAGAAAAATATAAATTAATAAAAATTAATATTTTCAGATTACTTCACAAGCCTAAAAGAAAAAAAAAACCAAAAAAAAACCGATAAGTTACTTTTAAAAGAGAAACAATCTAGTTATACCTAACTGTGAAAATTCCATAATTTCAATGTCGTCTGATTGGAGTTTATGATAAGCATGATCCATAGAAGTGTTATCAGGAGGTCTTTCATTATTATTTTCCAATTGTAGATTTACATACGTATCTGTAGCAAGTTAAAATTTGAATAATATCATAAATAATAGTAAAAAATAAATACAAGTAAATGGAAAATATTTCAATGCAAATTTAGAAAGATGGTACAGATATAAAAATTCGAAACAAATTTCTATGGGTCATTTTGTAAAAAAAATATATATATTTGTTTTTGTTAGTAGTGATGAAAAACTTTATAATTTTGCATTAATATATTTAAAATCAAATTAATAATCTAGAAAAGTGACAATATTATTGAAAGATTTATGCACTACAAAAAGTAAAAAATGAAATTGACTAAGAAAAATTCCATAAAACGTGCACTACATAAATACATACTATTACCATAATCAATGGAAGCAGGTGAAACATTAAAAGTATTTAATAACTGCAGAACTCTGTAGGTAATTCTTGTGTTTTCTGCATGGCGTTTTTTCATCTTCTCAAAACAGTCATGAATATTCTTCATGTCATACGCACTTTCCTGTAAAAATATCTGTGACTTTTTAACTAAAGCTGTAATCTCACCAATCACATTATTATTCTTTGGAACTTCATTAATAAATTCTTCTTCCAAATTAAAATCCAGATCAAGAGGTTCATCTTTAATAAAAAAATCCATACTCAACTTTCCCCTAAAATATAATATTTTTGAAGAAATTCTTGTAATCTAAATTTAATTCAAACCTAGAAAAATAAAACATTAAAATCAATAGGAAATGTTTACCCAAAATCAATGTTTTTTTTTTTTTTTTTTTTTAAATGCGAGTGAAAATGTTCTTCTAATTTTTCTTGCTATCCTTATACATTTACTTATATCTCACATTCCCTATGATTTTTATTAACTTTTCTTATTTGGTTTTCAACACTACCTTACTGTTTGATTTCATAAATTTAAACTCTATATATGAGTTTGATTAACAATAATAATAATAATATCTACAGATGCTCACATCACATCCATGACTGATAAAATAAGGTGTTAATTTTTTATATAATCCTACAGTAGCTTCTAATATGTGAATCTGAAAATGAGCAAAGCCATTCGGTTTTAGTTAAAGGTATTTAAAATGAGAACTTCATATTTTGTAATATTTTTTTTGCATTCCATTAAGCTTTCTCTTTCCCATTACTTGTGCCTGTTTTAAAGTCTGACTGGGAAACTCGAAAGACTTCTCAAAAAAAAATAAAAAATAAGAGAGAGAGTCAAATGAGGAAAGGGCGACACCTAAGATACACATTCTCTCAGCTGGGAACACTGAGAGGAATGCCATCTTGGCAACTAATCTTAGATCTCAGGATCTCACCTGATCATTTGTAATCACAAGTAGACACATGATACATCTAAGGAGAAGAGTAGGAGGAGGGATGCAAGAATCATTCAGGATGGAATTAGATGAGAAAGTAGGCTGAAAAGATCAGTCTTTCCAGAAGTATTAACTGCAAATCATAGATGGAGCATTTGACTGAAATACTAAAGATTGGCAAAACATTTTTGAATTGTTTGAGGATAGAACTGACTGTTCACAATGGCAGTACTCTGTTTTATAAGGCTTAAATATCTCTTATGTTCAAGAAATTTAACATCTTGAGGAAATGGATACAAAATATAACTGAAAAAAATTTCCACACAAAATCCTCTCCAGTTGGATGATATTTTTTTTTTTTCTTTTCCAATTTGTGAGTGTAATAGATCCTAGGTTTAAGCTTGACTTGTGACCTGAAAAGGAAAAAGTAACAGAAGTGTTTCCATATTAGCAACAGCACAGTTATTTTCAAAGTTTCAAAGGTTACTAATATCATAATTGCGTTACAAGATTTACCAGGATGAACCTTCGGAAACCTTCTACCAAAGAAGAAATCATTCAGCTTCATATTATCCTCAACTCAAAACTTGACACACATACCAAATGCAGGAGCATATTAATATTGACATACAGAAATATTTCCATCAATCTTGTATTTCCGAAGAAAGGGATATACAAATATATTGAAAAAATTATGAGGTGATGTTTCCAATGCTGGCAAAGTTGTCACAAAACTAGGGATGGAGCAATACCAAAATTTTTACTGATACCAAGACTTCCAAATTCACCGATACCTGAATATATACTGATACTAACTGATACCCGATACCTGAATGTATACTGATAACGATACTTTATCCATTCATATACCAAAATTTTTCCTGATACCGATACTAAGACTTTCAAATTCACCGAAACCGATACCTAAAAATTTACCGGTACCAATACCTGAAAATATATCAGTACCGATACTTCACTCCATCCCTACACAAGACTATCTGACTATTCAGCATATTTTACTCTAGTGAAAACAATCTTCAGCTTCACAGGGAAAGTCCTTCTCACTGACAAAGGTCGATTGATTGACAAAAATTTTTTAGAACTCTCAATGTTTGTGAAATACATCAATAACTAGAATATACTTTTAATTTTCATACTTTTTTTTTTTTTTCACTATATACTCTATTTAAATTCTTGTATATTTTACAATAGTTTCCAATAATTCAGAATTTAGTAATGGTTCTCATTAGTATAATTTTACGTGTTATATATATATATATATATATATATATATATATATATATATATATATATATATATATATATATATATATATATATATATATATATATATATATATATATATATATATATATATGAACCGACTAGGGCCACGGCCATTTTTACTGACCCCGGCCCTGGCCAAAAATCAGGGAAAACCGGGGTTAAAATGGCAAATTATACTTAAATTTTTTTTTTTTTTTTTAAATTTTCAGCCGATTCTGCTGAAACTTTCAGTTATATAGATTTTTTACCAGTAAGAAAAGTCCATTTCTAGCGTTTTTTCCGAGTCTATTACAGTTAAAAGTTTTGTTTTTTTTGAAATTTTACCCTTTTTTAATTGAATGGTGGTGCCAAACCACTTTTTAGAATGAGCTGAAAATAGGATTATTTATTCAAAATTAAATGGGATACAAAAGTCTTTAATAGACTTTTGTTCCCAGAGTTATAGGAAAAATGTTATAAGCCAAAAACTTACCAACTATAGAAAAAAAATTTTTTTTGAACTAAAAAAATCCACCTTTTCAGACAAAAAATTTTTAAAAAAAATACAACTATGACATTTCCTATTTTTGGTGTGTATAGAAGAGGGGTGGGGCTACAAATTCCTCTATGTACTTTATTCGATGACATTCGTTGGTTTTGAGATATAGCCTTCAAAAAGGTCCATTTTTGGCCAAATTTCAAAAATTACCAAAGTTTGAGAGGCTATATCTCGCTTCAAACAAAGAGCATTTAAATATGCACTAAATAAATATTGTTGCCCTGCCCTCTTCTAAACAATATTCACAAATAAAAAAAAATAGTATTTAGCGTTTTTTATAAATAATTTTTTTCCTCCAGAAGGGTACGATTTTTGCAAATTTTTTTTCAAGTGCTTATATAACTTTTTTCTAGACGTGATATCAAAAACCTATTCCCACCAATGCAAGAAATTGGGACAAAGGTATTCAGCTAAATTTTCAGCTCATGTGGACAAGTGGTTTGATCCAGTTATTCATTTTTTTCAACTTTGGGTTCAAATAAGTTTCCAACTGTTATAGACTCAAAAAAATGCTTGAAATCAACTCAGAACTTCGTGAAAAAATTCACACACTTTAAAAATTTCAGCTCAATCAGTCAAATAATAAAAAAAAATTTCAAACAAAATATATGAAAATTAAGATTTTTTTTCTTTTCTGTTTCTTCTCCTTTTCTGCTAGTGAATGTTCATCTTTGTGTTTTGATTTTAGATACTCCAAAAAGATTTGGTTGGAATTTTTTTACTTGTAGCACCCAGAGGTTCTCTTCTAATTTTTTGACTGCAGATGTTAACATTTAGCTATTTCGAGCTTATCCTGAAACATTGTAAAGTATTCAAATACTGCAGAAGCTGATCTTTTAGCTATATTGACTGAAAGTATAAACAAAATAATAATTTTTAAATAATGCAGCTAAATGATACAAGTTTGATACATGGCAATAAAAAAACAATGATATGTATAAATACAGGTTAAATTGATAATTTTATATCTTACATTTTTTCAAACTTTACCTTAGGGTCTTACTTAAGTAAACCTGTTGAATCACTATTATGAATTAGAATATTTTTTTTTTAATTTTTTACTTTATACAAAACTGTAATTTTTTGATTTTTTTTTTTGGAGAAAATGCATATAATCATTAATTTAAGTGAATGTTGTATTCTACTCCTTCCTTACAATTAAATAAACCTTATACCTAATTTTCTTAACCTTAAATTTCAGTGCTTTTGACCTCTTTACAAATTTTAGGAAACCCCGGCCCCGGCCAAATTCCAACCCTGGTCGGTCCCTATATATATATATATATATATATATATATATATATATATATATATATATATATATATATATATATATATATATATATATATATATATATATATATGAGAAATATAGTATGTATTTAAATATAATTTTATTTCAGATGCACTTATACATACATTAATTATAATATATTAATGGCAGCTTTTAAATAAAATAATATATACTGACTGTCATAAAATTAGTTAAGCTTTTTTATTACTTATGTACATGGGTTCTGCGAATGATTTGATGCTTCATATGATTAGACAATTGAGGAGTAGGCATTAAATGGGGTTGTCCATTAACTTGATAATGTTTGTGCCTTACTTACTAATTTTAAATCTGTTAAATATTCTAGCCTTTTTGTCTGGAACTCAGAAATAACCTTAACACCTCTGACTAGAACTTTTTATTAATTCTGTATGAAGGTTAGAGTTTGTGTTAATAAAACTACAAACTACTGTAACATATCTTGAAAACTTTGAATCTTATTAACTTCAAAGTTTCATGGCTTAAAAATAATTTCCAACCACTATCAGTATTTTGTGTTTCTGCTACTACTACTTCAGCCTAATATAGAAGATTTTTTTCACTACTACTACTCATAAAACCGTTATATTTTCTAATCTAAAAAGTTCTCTATTTAGAGGAGTCCAAAGTACACCAAGTTGAATGTTTGTAACTTGGAACTGACCAGGGCTGGAATTTTGCTGGGGCTGGGGTTGCCTAAAATTTGTAAAGAAGTCAAAAGCACAGAAATTTTAGGTTAAGAAAATTATATATAATTTTAACTGAGATTTATATAATTATAAGGAAAGAGTAGAATAGTCAACGTTCATTTAAATTAATGACTATATGCATTTCTCCTAAAAAATTTAAGAAAATTACAGATTTTGTACAATAAAAGTTGAAAAAAAATACAAAAAATTTTGAATTTTTTTTTTATTTAACAAGTTTACTTAAGACCCAAAGTTAAAGTTTGAAAAAATGTAAAATATAAAATTATCAATATAACCTGTATTTATTCATATCATTGTTATTTTATTGCTGTGTATCAAATTTGTATCATTTAACTGCATTATTTCAAAATTATTATAAAGTTCTTCACTCAGATTATTCAAACTAAAGATTTAATTATGATATGAATGGGGATTGGCTTGAGACTGTGGACCAAGAAAAAGATTTAGGTGAGATTATTAGCAGTAAGCTGAAAGTGGGTGATCAGTGTTTGGAAACAAGGAATAGAACTAATAACATGTTAGTTATAATAAATCATAATGTAGTTTACAAGAGCAAAGAGGTTATATGCAAACTATATAATAGCTATGTTAGAGTATTGTGCACAAGTTTGGGCTACACATTTAAGAAAAGACAGATATGCTGGAGAATACAACATCAAGCAATAAGGATGATTTCTGGCTTTGAGAATAAGAGCTATGAGGAGAGGTTGAGGAAGCTGGGAATGTTCTTGATTGAAAGGAGATTAGGTAATAGTTGGGTTTAGGTAAGCATATGAAACTGAAAATGAATTAATCTGAAATTTTTTTTAAGGTAAATACAGGTATGAAAAACAATTACACACTAAAAATACCAAAAATCATTAAAAATATAATTAACAAAGAGTAATAAATACATTATACAACTTCATTGGCATATTATCTGGCTATGTATGTATTACCATATATATATATATATATATATATATATATATATATATATATATATATATATATATATATATATATATATATATATATATATATATATATATATATATATATATATAGCCAAGGTTTACAAAGTTAGACCTATTTATTGATTGTTAGGTATACATTTACCCTTCAAGTTAAGGTTAGGTTAAGACAAACTAGTTTGTTAGATAAACACTAAAAGAGCCAGCATTCATCAGCTTAGACCTATTTACTGGTCATAGGCATACATTTAAGTAGAGGTTAGGTTATGTCAAACTTTGTTGGATCTAGCAAACTAGTTTGACTTAACCTCAACTTAAAGTGTAAATATATACCAACAGCCAGCAAATAGGCCTAAACTGGCAAACACTGGTTCTTCTGTATTGATCTAACAATTAATCTAACCAACCTTAATTAAGGGGAAATGTGCACAAAACACTGAATGCTGGCTCTATTAAATCAATTTAATATGAAGTCATAAGATGTGGTTAAATGATTATTATTTTAATCTTACTTTGATGAATAAAATGGTAACTAGGGATAAAATAGACCTAGTCTTTGTTGCATGTATTAATTATTTACTTTGACTGGGGTAGTCTCGATAGACATGTGTAGCTTCTGTCTCTATTTTTCTAATGTCCTATTTTTTTTTATAGCAAAAATAGTGCCTGTCTGAAATCACAACCATTGCTCCGTAGCCCTGAGCTATTGATATCAGTGCCTGATAACACTGACCGCACCTATAATAGACGAAATCGTCATAACAAGAACCACCACGTTGAGATGTGGAATGAGTTTCGATTTGTATCGATATCGATATTTTTTTGCAATAGTATCTAAAAATTTCGATGATATTTTTCATGATATTTTTAAAGCCAATATATCGATAAATCGATATTTTACACTCAGTATCGAATCAACGATAATTTTTTTTTTTTTTTTTTTTTTTTACTTTGGAAATTTTAAGTATTTTTGGTTCCTTTATAAAATAAAATTTTTAGCAAAATTTGTTATTTTTATGTGCGTGGAAGATGGTGACATTTTGTTTGACTCAGGAGAGGACGGGAGGTCAGGTCATATCATGTAAGAGAAGTGGAGGCTTATATATATATATATATATATATATATATATATATATATATATATATATATATATATATATATATATATATATATATATATATATATATATATATATATATATATATATATATATATATATATGCGGCTCCGTAGCTCAGTCGATCGAGCACTCGCGATAGCAAGCGAGAGGTCCAGGGTTCTATGATACCATTTTTAGAACCTGTATTAATCCTGCATCCCATCACAACCAAAAGTTGCAACTTAGAAAGATCAACATTTTTCTCTAAAAAAGTTAATATGCTTGTTTTAATATTATGAGAACTGCCAGATTTAGGAGTGACAAGACCAAAATATATAGATCATAGTTCTGAAAGTAGAACAACATACTTTTCTGTTATATGGTCTTTCTAGCTACCCTTTCTCCTTCTGTAACTCGATTTAAAGTCTTGTCTTTTCGGCCTTCAAAGTATATCCCGAATTCCGATGAAGAATGTTTTGCCTCATTTTTCCTTTTCAGTTACTGCGGGTTTTTATTCTTCCTCTTCAGATGTTGATACGATTGACTTCTTTAGAAGTATCGTCTTTAGTAATTGTTCCCTTATCTTTTAAAGCTGCATTTATAAGAATTGCTGCTGCTCTATCAGAAACATCAGTTCTGTGTCAAAATTATGCTACATTTGGAAGCTCATATCTCATTTGCGTAATTGAAGGAAGATCTTGACTTATTGTTTTTCGTTTCATATGGTTTATATTCATTATCTTCATTTTCATCTGAAGAACTAGAATTCAAAATTTGTCTCATAATAGAAGGAGAAAGTGTATTAGCTGTTTTTTCTTCACTGTCTTGCAATTGAACATAATAACTTCTTTCTGCTGTCTTTTCTTTGCGTTGCAATCTTTTTTTCAAGCGTTGCGCTTGCTTTAATGTTAATATTTCCAATTACTATTCTCCAAAATGTTTTTTGATCCCTTAAAAAACTCTTTCAGCTACGGGTACATTAATTTTACAAATACATATTAAAAAATCTTTGCATTTATATAATGAAATATAGAACAGATTTTTCTCTATTGATTCTCTAAATGATAAAACTTTATCGACAGAATTTAGTTTACCTTTTATTTTCAAAGTCTTCTTAATGTTACATTTTGTAACTGTATTTTCTTATCTTATGTAATATTTGATGGTTCCGTTACAATAGGAATTGAACTTTTCTCCCATTAGCATTTGAGATCTTTTATTAATGGCTGACACACATCAGCCGAACCAGGTTCCTGTTTGTTTCTCTTAAAAGTTCTTGTTGTATATATAAATAATATCTTATAACATCTGCATATGTTGGTAGCATATTATCTTTAAAGGTTTCAGGAGGCCAAACACTAAGAATAAGTCCTGATCGCGTCCGGGGCATTTATGCATGCCCTACGTGACACGAAATGATAACTAATTGAAACATACTGAACAAAAATAACACAAAAAATACATGAATTACATAACGAAAACTAAATGAAAAACAATTTAGACGCAAAATACAACGTAGTCGTACTGACGTCAGCAAAAGATGAGCATGAGCCAGCGTCATACATTGCGATATATATATATATATATATATATATATATATATATATATATATATATATATATATATATATATATATATATATATATATATATATATATATATATATATATATATATATATATATATATATATATATATATATATCCGCTCCCAGTTAGGCTCTAGGAGCATGTCAGCGGGGCCAGCAATCGTCTCCATCTTGGCCTGTCGTAAAAAATTCCATCTCCCACTAGTTGTTCTATCGCTGGCAAGTGATGTCGTCTTAATGAACTTTCAACTAACTCCATCCATCTTTTCCTGGGTCTTTCTCTCGGTCTTCTCTCCCTCGGCGTCCACTTTCACCTATCTCCAGCAACTCTACCCTCCGTTATCCTCCACATGTCCCAACGATCTCAATCTTGTTGCATCTATCTTGTTGATGATTGACTTTACTCAATTTTGACTTTTCTCAATTTTGCACTTATTTGATATTGTTCTCCCAACACCCGTCGCAGCTTCTCCCTCGGCACCGAATCAAAAGCCTTTCTCAAGTCTATAAATGATATATACGCTTATCATATTCCCATATCTTTTCTACCGTCTGTCTCAGAGCAAAAATCAAATCCACAGAACTTCAGTTTTTTTCTATAACCATACTGCTCCTTCCCTATGTTTCTACTATCATTTTTAGTCTCTTCTCCAATATTCGTTCCTACACCTTTGTAATGTGGTCCATTAGACTTATTCCTCCGTAATTTTACATTCTCCAGAATCTCTTTTTCCTTTGTAGATAGGACATACAATCAATCTTCCCAACCTTTCTGGGACTTTTCATTCTCTCAAGCATCTATTAAACAATTTAAGGATCTCTTTGTTTTCAGTTTTTCTCTTCCTCCTTTATCAATTCTATTGATATTTCATCCTCTCCTTGCGCTTTGCTACTTTTCATCTTTTTCAGCACCTCTTCAAACTATTCGTAATCTCGTCCTTCTCCTCACCCATTTCTGTTTTCTCCCTCCATCTCTATCCTTCTCTCCACTTCCACATTTAACAAATCTTCAAAATATTCCGTCCACCGTCTGTTTATAAAATTTGGTCTTACTTTCTTTAATATTATACAGTTTACTTTTTGACCACTTATTGGCTTTTGCCAATCTGTAAATTTTCTTTTTATTTCTTCCCTCATCTTCCACTATCTCTTCTTTCATTCTTCTCCCCGCTTCTTCCTTTGCTCTCCGCTTTACTCTCTCAGCCTCATTTCTAGCTTCTGCAGAAGTTGCTCTTGTTTGTTCTGTTCTATTTTTCAACCATATTCTCATTTTCTGAGTCTTTTCTTTTATAGCTCTTTTAAGTTCATCATTCCACCATGTTGTATGTCTTTTCCTTGTCCACTCCAGCCCATTTCTTTCCCAAAACTCCCTCCGCCACTGCTTTCACTATTTCCTGCACTTCGATCGTGTCTCCCAATCTCTCTCTATTTCTTCTTTATATTCCCGTCTTTTGTCTTCTCTCCCCAGTTCTTCCACTTTTATCACGTCCTCTCTTCTCCTTTGTCTGCAGCTTTTCAGCCATAATTTTAATATCTCGAACAAGCAATCTATGGTCTGAATCCAATGATCAGAAGAAGTATTTCACAAAGCCCCAAAGAGTTTTTCGTCTAGGGAAAAAAGAGAAGCTTAGAATGGTTGAGTCAATAAGTCACATTGTTATTCAAGAGAAGAAAAAATTATGAAATCAAAGAAAAAAAATGTTTAAATTTTTATTGAATAACATTTGAAAATAAAATTATAAATCAAATCAAAATTAATATTAAATAAATTGAAAGAAAAGCAACAAAATTTCTTTCAGTTAATTTTAAATAAGAAAATGGGACATAAAACTAATTTGTGAAGGAAGAAATATTTACAAAAAGGTCTTTGAAATAATTTTGAAATACAAATCAAGATTTGCAATTATAAATTATTAAAGATTTCTGCAAAGAAAATATAATTCAATTCTCATACTTAGTGAAAGAGGAATTTTTTTCCATTCTTCTTCCTTAATTAAGGGGGTCACAAAACCAAAATCATCCACATAAAATAAATGATCCTAAATTTTATTTTTCAATAACCACTCCCAAGGAAGAGTTTTTTTGATTTCCAAAGCATTTAATAGGAACAGGTCACTTTTCCCATTATCGATCAATGAGGGCTTTCTTCAGGTCCTTCTACTAATCAATTTTAACCACAATGAATTGCTTAATAGGATCACGTTTTCTCTTAAACAAAATATGTTTTTGACTGACCTAGTCACTTCCTGTTACAGCTTCTGTATATTTATTTTTAAAGTGTTAATTGTTAGCAAACTTTGGGTCAGAGGGTGGCACCAATTCCGAATTACTTTTACACTTATATTACAAAAATTCATAAGTTTCTTCTGACAATCTTCTGTATTGGTATCTCTAATACAACTTCCTCACAAAGTTTGTGAATTAACATTCTTAACACCGATTTTCAAATTTTCCTTTCCTAGATTTAAGCTGTTTCTTGTATCTTACTTTTATTTGTCTTGTATTTCTTGCTCTAGTATATAATCAGATCTATTTTCTCAACGTTATATATCCTCTGATGGTTCTGTAGCTAATACTCCTTCTGAAAAGGCTAATTAATCTCTTCGGCCTCCTTTTTTCATCTAATTCCACCCTGCTCGATTCTGGCATCCCTCCTCCTACTCCTTCTCCTCTCAGGTGTCCCATGCCTCTACCTATAATTACTCATGATCGGGTGCAAGGGATCCTGAAATCTATGAACGTCAGGAAGGCCAGTGGCCGGATGGCATTCC
>SEYY01013778.1:0-24778 GCA_009176605.1 Armadillidium nasatum | reverse complement strand
TGGTGAAACATAAATCAAGTGTATTCAAGAATTGGTTAGGACGATCTTGAATGTGTGTGGGTTCCCTAATCAACTGCTACTTAAGAATGATCGTTAAGAATGCTGAATGATTTGGCTTCCCTCTCACCTGTATCAGTATGAGAGGAACCCAATCATTCAGTGTGGTGTACGTTGAAATCACCTAAATAGAGGACTTCAGCATTTGGATGAGAAGAAGTGACAGTCTCGTGAGTAGTAGTAAGATATTGAAAAAAAACTGGAAAATCTGTTCCATTAAGGAGCAGTAGCAGAAACACAAGATAATTGAAGTAATATGAAGACAGATTTTAAGCCATAAAACATCGAAATTAGGAGATTCTAGATTTACGAGACGTGTCACAGGAGTGTTAATGTTAATATAGGCACAGACTCCACCATTTAGACGGAAATTGTGAAAAATGTTGTAGTCAGAGACATTAAGATTGCTAGAGAAAGAATCCCTGTCCAGCTGGGTCTCAGACATAAGCAAAAGGTTAGGACGAGAGGTAGTGAGGTAGTGTTCAACAGACGCGAGATTAGAACGAAGGCCACGAACGTTAGCAACGGTAATAGAAAGCCCCCATCTACGTCCAACCCCACAATCACTCATATTGGACATTCAAAGAGACACACACGAACGCACACACACACGCAAGCACTCAGGCACGCAGGCACGCACACACACACGCACACCAGCACGAAGACACCTACACTCACGAACTCACGCACACATAAAAAACTAGTATTAACAAAGAGTAGTATTAAAAAATTAAAACTATTAAAATTAATATTAAAAATATTAAGACTATGATTTTCAAAGTGTATCGCATTCAAAGAAAAACACACACACAAGCACATCAACGTTCATATGCTCGCAATAAACTAATGCTAAAATGGAAACCTAAAACAATATAAAATAAGTACATAGCAGCGATATAAAATAAATACACATTAAGAAATCAAAAGAATATAAATTTTAATTGTTAATTAAATTGTAAAAAAAATATATATATAATTGGGTTCCTCTTCTCTTTTACTTATACATTCCAAATAGAATATAAAAGGGTAAATTTTTCTAGTTCTATCAGCTAAAATCTAGAATAACTCTTTCACCCACCCTTTTTATGAGAGGATTGTAGATCCAAAAAATTTTCCCGTTGATGTTCTTCTTTCTGATTTGGATTTGGCCTCTTTTTCTTTGATAATATAGGAGGCTTTTGCTCAAAAATAAATTTAAAAAAAAAAATTAGTATAAAAGTATAAAATACTTTTTATTTTTCAGTGGCCACTGTTGTTGTTTATCTCTTAGATTAATATAAAAATTCCAAATTATGGCAGAGCATAAGACATGGGGGTCTTTCCCCATAGATGTAATATGTGGTCTGCTATAAAGCCCAAAGAATTTAGCAGAAACAAAAACCACACCTTGAATTTTCTGCTTGCTCCAGTAGTTAGTTTTTAGGGAGTGGTTGGAAATATAGTCAAAAATATCTATTGAGTAATGCAAAAGAGACAAGGCAGCCAAAAAAGTTTCAGCTACAATTTTATTTTTTAATTTAATTATATATTTGATTTTCAATTAGATTTATAAATTAAATTTTATTTTTAAAAAATCTTTTTTTTTTTTTTTTTTTTTTTTTAATAAAAAATAAAAATATAAATTTATATAAATATACATTTTTAATATAAAAAAAGAAAGAAAAATAAATAAATTTTTTTTCTCTCCTTTTTATAAATTGGGGGGAGAGCCAAAATTGAATTTTAATCAAAATTAAATTTTGGTCAAAATGAAAAATAAATTTTAAACTAAATTCATTTTTACATTTTTATTTCAAACATACATTAGCATTTTTATGGTATCAATAAAGATAATGATACATGTTTGATGTTATTTGGTGATATCTGCTTTACAATTAAATTATATTTGTTCTTTTTCTAACAATTGTTTGTGTAAATTTCTGCGCATAAGTGCTGCTTTTCGAGGAACTTTGTTATTATTATTATTATTATTATTATTATTATTATTATTATTATTATTGTTGTTGTTGTTGTTGTTGTTGTTGTTGTTGGAAACTGCTTCTGACTGATGATTTATATCAACAGACTATGAAGAACTTTTATGCAGTAAAATTATATCTGTTGGATGCCTAATAACTGTCTCATCATTAGATTTTCTAATAGTGACTGATACTGTTTCACCCAAAGTATTATTTGAGACTTGAGTCACAGTTCCCATTTGAAAGAAATAAGGTTTAAAAAATTTCTCTTTAATAGCAATGATATCTCCAATTTCAACATTAGTATGTTCTTTATTTTTATATCTGTCTTGCTTATTAGATGCAAAATACTGTAAATTTGACAAAAATTCATGATGATAAAGATCATTTAGATTTGTTTTCACTTTCCTGTATTTTTTAAAAGCTTCATACAAAACATCATGATTTTGATCAGATGACCAATCTGGATCTTCTGCTTGATTTTCCTCATCATGATATAAACATTTTAAAATAACCACTGACGGAACTTCATACCCTTTGATCAAAATCTCAGGAGTTATTGCAAAAGGAATATTTTTTTTCCACATCAGGATTAATTAATAAAGACTTAAAAGCTATTGGCCTTTTATTTATTAACATATTATTTTCCTTAACTAATAAAGAAAATTCGTCAAATTTTAATATATTTTTACCAATTGCACTATAAATAATATATTTCACTTGTTTGACAAAAGTTTCTATAGGACCTCCAAGAAAACTAGCATTTGCTGGATGTGGAGAAAATTCTATTATTTTAATATTATGTAATGTTAAGTAATTTTTAACATCATTATCATTTAAAATGTTTTTTATTGAGTTTATAGAACTTATAAGAGTTTTTGCTTGGTCGCAAACTATTATAATTTGTGGAATACCAAAGTCAAACACATGAAATTGAAATGTGGAAAGGAAAAACTTATTATCTAAGTTGTTACACAATATCAAATTTACTGCCCTTGTATATGTACAAGTTATAATTAATATATAAACCTTTTCTTGAATATCATTGATTTTCACAGTAAATGGCCCTATATGATCTAGAAATATTTGTCTGAATAGTATTGGAGGAGGATTTATTCTATAATCTTTGAAATGATTTTGATTAATTTTTATAGTCTCTTCGCACAGTAATTTACATTTAAAGCAATCCTGAATATTTTTCTTTACAACAGAATAAGCTGTAGGAATATATAACTCCTCTTAATATAGATAACATTTTATATATACCAGCATGCTTCATTTTTAAATGTAATTCTTTTATAATAATTTCTGTTAATTTATTATTTTTGTGTAACAGTACTGGATTTCTGTGATTAAAATTAGAGTTCAAATTTGCAAATTTACTTTTGACTCGGATAATTTTATTTTTATCAAGAAACAGATTAAGTTGGGTAACTAATACAGTTTCATTATTTTATGTTGGATTTGCTAAAAATTGTAATGTGTCTGGAAAACTTTCTAGTTGAGACTGTCTTATTATGACATTACAACTTTCTTCATATGAGCAAACTGCATTTGGACCATAATTTGGAAATATATTTTGTTTTTTCAAATTTACTTTTATTTTTAAATTATGAATAAATTTTCTTACAAAATGTGATACAGTACAAATTTTATTAAAAGAAGAAAATCTGTCTAACTTAAATAATGGTACATAATGACAAGTTTGAATACTGAATACATAAAAATTTTCAGTACTATTGTATAAAGGATTAGGTACTGGAACTCTTAAACTTTCATTATTATTATCTATAATAGGGCCTGTTAAAAAATTGGTTTTATTTAAAACTTTATATGAAACACGCCTAGTTACAAAATTCACTTGGGTTCAAAGAGCCGTTACAATGGTGAAAGGTCACAGGATGTTTTTCACAAAAAGTTTCAATAAAATTCAACACATTATTTATTACAGACTCTTTCTTTTCTATTTTATCAAATTTTTGCACTTTGTTAATTAACCAATTTAAAGCAACCATAGAGTCAGTATACAAATGAGCATCCCTTATGTTTGTAGGACAAAATGTATTTATTAAATTCTCTATCATTTCATTTATACATTCCACTCCAAATTTGATAGCAAAAAGTTATTAAACAGGGATGGACCTACTACTGTTTATATTTGAAATAATTTTATTTTTTGCACACAAAAAGTACATTTTTTTATCATTTACATTTTGTAAATATAACACAGTCCCATAAATGGCTTTATTTGCATATGTAAAAGCAATAATATTATATGGGGCAGAATAATCGACTATAAATCTTTTAAACTGTTTTTTTTTTTACTTTTATTATACTGAGAACATATATTTTTATATTCTTTTAATATTTTACCATCTAATTTTATAAAAATTTAATTTTATAAAAAAATTTGAGGAAATTATGGACAGGGAAAATATAATAAATATGCTAGACATTCTTGTCTGGTAAAACAGTTGAAAGGACCAGCCAAGGTCTTAATTGAGAAAAGCCCTGCTGCAGACATGGATTATGATGCAGCTAAAAATCTTCTTGTAGCTAGCTTTTAGTAACAAGGACATTCAGAAGTTTGCAGTGATTGAAAAATTGTGTAAGTTAAAATTGACTTCTGATTTTTACGCTTGGATCAGTGATGCAAAATTGATTGAAAGTCAAATTGGTTCCCTAAATATAACTAGTGATATTTTTGTGCAATATTTTTTATGGACTGGGTTACCAGAACAGTATAAAATTCAGTATATGAATGTCACTAATAAAACTTATCCAAATTTGGATGATATATTGAAATTTGGGTTTGAAATTCAAAATAGAATGAAAGAGGGAGGTATTTTTACATAAATCAAAACACCAAAACAAATTTCCAACTTTTGAAAGAAAAACTGTGGCTTTAGCTACAAATATTGATGTAAATGAAAAACAAAATAAAACTAAAACAATAAATAGAACAGCTTGTACTATATGTTGTTAAAAATATTCCTTTTGAAAGAAAAACTGTGGCTTTAGCTACAAATATTGATGTAAATGATAAACAAAATAAAATTGAAACAATAAATAGAACAGGTTGTACTATATGTTGTGCTTTAAAAACATCAGACTGTTTAGAGCATAAATTATTTTATTGCCCTAAATTTAAAACACCAGAATCAAAATTACAAAAAACTAAAGAACTGAACTAGTGTATGAAATGTGGCTATATGAATCACACATCTAAAAATTGCAAATTTAGTTTCTCTTCTAAATGTAAACACTGTGACTTATGGCATGCTAGTTATTTATGTGTTAAAAAACAAACTAATTCATCTCAGAAAACTGAAGATGAAAATAAAAACAAAAGTAAAAATGAAAATACTGTACAAACTGAAACTTCCACAAATGTGGTTGAGTTGAATGTTGTTCCTGTTGAAAATCCTTCTTCGGAACAAGTGGCAAATAGCCTACATCTAAATACAATGCATGCTACAAGCACTCAAAACATAATATTGCCAACATTTACTGCTACCAGTACAAACAAAAATAATAACAATCATGATTTAAGAATTTTGGATGACAGTGGTTCTGAATTTAATTTTATTTCTCAATCAGTAGCAGAAAAAATTAAGTTTAAGGTTATACAATCTGAAATTATTTTACATATTAAAGGTTTTAATAATAACAAATATTATAAAACTTCTATTATTGAAATTGATGTAAAAATAAATAATAAAATGTGTAATATTGTGGCTGCAGTGGTTCCCTCCATTAACCCAAAAATAAACATGCCTAGTTCTCAAATATTAACTGCCTTTCAACAAAATAAGTTAGCATTAGCTGATAAACACTTGGGAAATAAAAATAACAGGGAGATACACATAATACTTGAAGAAAATGGAGCTCATGTTTTACCATTGAATGCTTGTGCCTTTGGTTTAAATGATAACATTTCACTTCTGTATTATACCTCTTGTGGTATATTGTTGGCTGGTGACTTAAACAAACTGGGTAAAAACTTACCATATTTGAAGTATGTAAAAAACTTTACTGTACAGGCAGAGTTACTTATAAAAATTTTAAATTTTTTTTAATAAATTAGAATGACTTGAAACAGATTGCTCAATTTCATCCTTTTCATAAAATAATAATAATAAAAATAAAAACGTAAATTTAAATATTGAGGGTAATATTGATAATGATTTTTTAGATAAAAATTCTTTAAAGTCACTTTTAAATTACGATAATTTTGAAAATAGTAAAAAATTCTCTGAGTTGGATATGGAGCTTATTAGATATCTCATTCAAAATACAAATATAAATGACACAGGTAGATTGATAATGCCTTTATTGTGGAATAAAAAATTATTACAGTTTTTGCCGAATAATTTTCATTTAGCAAATTCTGTTCTAAAATCATTTTACAAAAAATATAGTAAACAGCCTCTAAAATTAGAAGCCTATGATAATGTAATAAAAGAACAGTTAGAAAATGGCATCATTCAACCTGTTGAAAATATAAATGTATTAAAAAAAAAATGATATATCTTTTATAGCTCATAATGCAGTATTCAGAGAAAATACTGAAACTACAAAATGTCGTATAGTATATTTATCAAATATTTGTGAAAAGGACAAGTTGAGTAATCTGTCTCATAATAATGTCAGCTTGCCAGGCCCAAATATGAATAATAAATTAGATATTGCGCTTCATTTTGCTTAGGTTTAATAAATATCTTCTTATATTTGATCTTGAAAAAGCGTATCATCAAATTGAGTTATTACCAGAAGATAGTGCAAAATTGCACTTCCTATGGTTTAAAAATATAAATGAAAATGATTTTAGAGTAACAGCATACAAATTAATGAGAACTCCTTTTGGTATTAGATGTAGCCCTACCATTCTTATGTTAGCTTTATATATTATATTAATTTTGCATGTTGATACTTGTGATGCATTTGAAGATGAACTAAGAAAGGGTATTTGTTTAACCTGTCTTATATGGACAATATAGGTTATTCTTCCAGTTCTGAAAATGACATACTCTAGCATACCATATATCATATGCTATATTTAACAATTATAAATTTAAATTACAAAAAATTTATAGTAATTCCCCAGATTTTAAAAATTAAAAGATGGTGAGTTAAACATTAAAAATGAAAATGAATCTTTAGAAGATCATATAACAAAGCTTCTAGGAATGATTTGGGATACAAAAAATGATACTATATATAATAATATATTAGATCCTACAGCAAATACTTTGCGTAAAATTTTATCTTCCATAAATGGATTATTTGATCCTTTGAATATTGGGCTCCTGGTAGAAACAGAGCAAAACTATTTTTACATAGTTTGCAAAATAATAAAAACATTTCTTGGGACACAAAATTAAATGGTAAAATATTAAAAGAATATAAAAATATATGTTCTCAGTATAATAAAAGTAAAAACAAAAAACAGTTAAAAAGATTTATAGGTGATTATTCTGCCCCATATAATATTATTGCTTTTACATATGCAAGTAAAGCCATTTATGGGACTGTGTTATATTTACAAAATGTAAATGATAAAAAAATGTACTTTTTGTGTGCAAAAAATAAAATTATTTCAAATATAAACAGTAATAGGTCCATTCCTGTTTTAGAATTATTTGCTATCAAATTTGGGGTTGAATGTATAAATGAAATGATAGAGAATTTAACAAATACATTTTGTCCTATAAACATAAAGGATACTCATTTGTATACTGACTCTATGGTTGCTTTAACTTGGTTAATTAATAAAGTTAAAAAATTTGATAAAATAGAAAAGAAAGGGTCTGTAATAAATAATGTGTTGAATTTTATTGAAACTGCGTGTGAAAAGCATCCTATAACCTTTCACCACTGTAACGGTTCTATGAACCCAAGTGATTTTGTAACTAGGTGTGTTTCATATAAAGTTTTAAATAAAACCAATTTTTTAACAGGCCCTATTATAGATAATAACAATGAAAGTTTAAGAGTTACATACCTAATCCTTTATACAATAGTACTGAAAATTTTAATGTATTCAATGTTCAAACTTGTCATTATGTACCATTATTTAAGTTAGATAGATTTTCTTCTTTTAATAAAATTTGTACTGTATCACATTTTGTAAGAAAATTTATTCATAATTTAAAAATAAAAGTAAATTTGAAAAACTCAAATTTATTTCCAAATTATGGTTCAAATGCAGTTTGCTCATATGAAGAAAGTTGTAATGTCATCATAAGACAGTCTCAACTAGAAAGTTTTCCAGACACATTACAATTTTTAGCAAATCCAACAAAAAATAAGGAAACTGTATTAGTTACACAACTTAATCTGTTTCTTGATAAAAATAAAATTATTAGAGTCAAAAGTAAATTTGCAAATTTGAACTCTAATTTTGAACACAGAAATCCAGTACTGCTTACACAAAAATAATAAATTAACAGAAATTATTATAAAAGAATTACATTTAAAAATGAAGCATGCTGGTATATATAAAATGTTACTGTCTATATTAAGAAAGGAGTTTATATATTCCTACAGCTTATTCTGTTGTAAAGAAAAATATTCAGGATTGCTTTAAATGTAAATTACTGTATGCGTAAGAGACTATAAAGAAATTAACCAAAATCATTTCAAAGATTATAGAATAAATCCTCCTCCAATACCTATTCAGACAAATATTTCTAGATCATATAGGGCCATTTACTGTGAAAATTCAATGATATTCAAGAAAAGGTTTATATATTAATTATAACTTGTACATATACCAGGGCAGTAAATTTAATAGTATGTAGCAATTTAGATAATAAGTCTTTTATTTCTGCATTTCAATTTCATGTGTTTGACTATGGTATTCCACAAATAATTGTTTGCGACCAAGCAACAACTTTTATAAGTTCTATAAACACAATAAAAAACTTTTTAAATGATGATGATGTTAAAAATTACTTAACATTACATAATATTAAAATACTAGAATTTTCTCCATATCCAGCTAAAGCTAGTTTTCTTGGAGGTCTTGTGGAATCTTTAGTCAAACAAGTGAAATTTATTATTTATAGTGCCATTGGTAAAAATATATTAAAATTTGATGAATTTTCTTTATTAGTTAAGGAAAACAATATGTTAATAAATAAAAGGCCTATAGCTTTTAAGTCTTTATTAATTAATCCTGATGTGGAAAAAAAGTATTCCTTTTGCAATAACTCCTGAGATATTGATCAAAGGGTATGAAGTCCCATCAGTGGTTATTTCAAAATGTTTATATAATGATGAAGGAAAATCAATCAGAAGATCCAGATTAGTCATCTGATCAAGATCATGATATTTTGTATGAAGCTTTTCAAAAATACAGGAAAGTGAAAGCAAATCTGAATGATCTTTATCATCATGAATTTTTGTCAAATTTACAGTATCTTGCTACTAATAAGCAAGACAGATATAAAAATAAACAACATACTAAGTGTTGAAATTAGAGATATCATTGCTATTAAAGAGAAATTTTGTAAATTTTATTTCTTTCAAATGGGAACTGTGACTCAAGTCTCAAATAATACTTTGGGTGAAACTGTATCAGTCACTATTAGAAAATCTAATAATGAGACAGTTATTAGACATCCAACAGATATAATTTTGCTTCATAAAAGTTCTTCAGAGCCTGTTGATATAAATCATCAGTCAGAAGCAGTTTCCAACAACAACAACAACAACAACAATAATAATAATAATAATAATAATAATAATAATAATAATAATAATAATAATAATAATAACAAAGTTCCTCGAAAAGCAGCACTTATGCGCAGAAATTTACACAAACAATTGTTAGAAAAAGAACAAATATAATTTAATTGTAAAGCAGATATCACCAAATAACATCAAACATGTATCATTATCTTTATTGATACCATAAAAATGCTAATGTATGTTTGAAATAAAAATGTAAAAATGAATTTAGTTTAAAATTTATTTTTCATTTTGACCAAAATTTAATTTTGATTAAAATTCAATTTTGGCTCTCCCCCCCAATTTATAAAAAGGAGAGAGAAAAAATTTATTTATTTTTCTTTCTTTTTTATATTAAAAATATCGATATATCGACATTATATTATTACTATTATCGCACTTGGCAAAGAGGTGCTAGTACGTGCAAATTTCGAAAGAAAATAAAATATTCTTGCCTCTTTACTGAACAAAGAAAATACGTAATTTGGTTGAAAAATTTTTTCCTATGGGAACCACCCTGAGATCATCTTCTAATTTCCTGATTGCAGATGTTACATTTAGCTATTTCGAATCTACCCTGAAACATTGTAAAGTACATCCATACTGCCGAAGCTGATCTTTTAGTCATATTGACTGAAAGTATAAACAAAATAATAATTTTGAAATAATGTAGCTAAATGTTACAAGTTTGATACATAGCAGTTAAATAACAATAATATGTATAAATACAGGTTATATTGATAATTTTACATCTTACATTTTTTGAAACTTTACTTTAAGGTCTTAATTAGGTAAACCTGTTGAATCACTATTATGAATAAAAAAAAGAATTTAATTTTTGTACCTTTTTAAAATTTTTATTATACAAAATCTGTAATTTTCTGAACTTTTTTTTCGGAGAAAATGCATATAATCATTAATTTAAGTGAATGTTGGCAATTCTACTCATTCCTTATAATCAAATAAACCTCAATTTAATTTATTTCTAATTTTTTTAACCAAAAATTTCAGTGCTTTGACCTCTTTACAAATTTTAGGTAACCCCGGCCCCGGCCAAACCCCGGTGGCCCCGGCCCCGGCCCCGAAAAAATTCTAGCCCCGGTCGGTCCCTATATATATATATATATATATATATATATATATATATATATATATATATATATATATATATATATATATATATATATATATATATATATATATATATATATATATATATATATATGTGTGTGTGTGTGTGTGTGTGTGTGTGTGCGTGCGTATCAAATTATGATTGTTATTATTATTTCTTTCTTTTTAATTATATATATGTACATGTTTGAACTATGTCTATGTAGGTACACCAAATTTTACTTTACATTGTAAACTATCCCTTGAGTGCCATAATGCATATTTTTTATGGCACTAGTGCGGTATAGGGCCATGAATATGGATTGTGTCGTTCATGGGATATTTGATTATTTCCCTTTTTCTGTCTTTCAGACAGGGTTTCAGCCTTGCATATTGTTGTTATTTCTGATTGAATTCCATGTTTTTATTTTGGTAAAAATAAACGAAAAACTCAGCCTTCTTACTTCATCCTCATCGTAGATATCCATTTGTGGTGTGTTGACCTTCAACAACTTCTACACACCATCACAATAGGGGTCGCATCCACCCCTATAATATATATATATATATATATATATATATATATATATATATATATATATATATATATATATATATATATATATAATATATATATATATATATATATAAATTTTTTTTTTTTTTTTTTTTTTCGATATATCGATATTTTTTAACCGATAGTATCGAAGTCAATTTGATATTTTTTTTAAATTATCGCTAATCGATATGGCGACATTTTTTCAATATCGACATCCCTAATAGGAAATAAGAATGCTGAAAAAGTTCCGATATATATTGATATCGATATTTTTACGATAGTATCGAGAAATATTGATGATACTTTTAAAGCCGATATATCGATATTTTATCCTCAATATCGAATCATCGATATTTTTTTGTGTTTACTTGTTTAATGGGCCTATGGACATAAAATCCCTTGTCCATGGTCCTTTTTCTTCAGAAGACACTGCTTAGAATAATTTTAGTTCTTCTGTAGAAGAATAATTGCAGTCTTCTATTCTAAAGATGTGTTGTTGCATCAAGCAGTTAAGGGAGGAGTAGAACTGAATGTCCTAGAGGATATAAGCTCTGAAGAAGATGAGATCTGGCTAAAAAATATTTAGGACATTGCAGAATGAAGTGCATAATGTCCTCTTCCATGGTAAGACACCAAGGACAGAAAGGATTTCTTGTATTGCTTAATTTGTAAAGGTGAGAGTTTAATTTTGTATAGCCTATACTCAATCTTGTTAAGGCAGTATCCAGTCTTCTGTTGTTTCACATAGGTATGTGGATGGGCAGAAGAATCCACCCTGAATTGTCCCAAGTAAGAAGTAAACAGGGAATTTTGAAATTCTTGATTCCATATGGTCTTATAAATCCTGTTTATTATTCCTCCTGATTCCCTAATTTCTAGCGAGATGAGAATGATTGGATGAACGTTGTGTACTACTAGTGCTGCTTTATCAACAATTTCATTGGGAGTGATATTTTTTTTGCAGGTAGTGCAGCTATTGGAGATGACCTGAAAGCTCCCAAGCATATTCGAAGGGCTGCATTTTGTTTTATATTTAATTTCTTTCAGACTGATGAGGATACAGATCTATAAATTTTCTTTCCCATAGTTGAGGTTTCTTTCTGTAACTGCTTGATAGTTGATAATATTGGATAAGTAGCTCTCTATTGGCTCCCCAGTGTGCTTCTGAATTTCTCTTCAATATATCTACACGACGCATACATGAAGATAGTAGATATTCTATATGGTGTTTCAATGTAAAGAAGGTACAGTCGTCAACAGAAGTTCGTTCCTATTAAGCTGGAAATAAATATTTATATAAAATGGAGATCATTTCCGGTTCAGTCAATCACAGTTCAATTAAGCCCCAATGAATGTTTTTATTTTCTTTTTATTCAAAATAGAGCTTTTATGAAATGATCTCCATTTTATATAAATATTTATTTCCAGCCTAATGGGAACGAACTTCTGTTGACGACTGTACATCCATATAAAGTCCTAAGTATCGGTGTTTTGTTACAAAAGGTAATGTTTTTGAGTTTATATCAAGTTTGGGTATAAAGGTAGGGTCCAATGTTTAAGAATTATTTAATTTTCGATCGATTACTCTGAAATTTGTAGAGTCTATGAATTTCAAAGAGCTGAAAAAACTCGATTTCTGACGTTTTCCGGTCTCTATAGCGGTTTAAAAGATTCTTTTTGTTGAAAATTTTCCCCTTTTTAAAATGAATGGTGAGGTAAAACCACTTGTCGAAATGACCTGGAAATTTAACTATATATTCACAAATGTATTAGCTAAAAAAGCTTATGAAAGACTTTTGATACCTTCTTTTTAGGAAAAAGTTGAATGCCCTTTTCTGACCAATTGTCGAAAAAACTTTTTTTAATTTTTGAAAATTTTTTTTTAAAAAAACTACAAGTAAGACTTTTTTTCCTTTTTACTGGATATATAGGAGGTATAAAGCTACAAATTTCTCTCAATACTTTATTCAATGTTATTTGTTTTTTTTTTCGATATATAGCCTCTCAAATTTTGCCAATTTTCAAAGAATTTTTAAAATTTGAGAGGCAATATCTCGAAAAGAACATTTAGAATTTGATGATGTATTGAGATCAAGTTGTAGCTCTACACCTCCTCTAAAACCCTGTTAAAATAAAAAAATCCTTACCTGTAGTTTTTTATTTTTTTTGTACGGAAGGGTAAATTTTCCCAATTTAAAAAAAAAAAAAAAAAAAAAAAAAAAAAAAATTCAAGTGCATATAATTTTTTTTTTCTAAAGCAGATATCAAAAATCGCCACGTAGCATTTCTTGCGATTAGGGCCGAGAACATACAATTAAATTTTCAGGTTATTTCGACCAGTGATTTGGTCCCGCTATTCACTTTTTTTGGGAAAAATGTTGCCCCAAAACTTACAAACCGTTATTGATACAGAAAAGCGTCCGAATTCGAATTTTTTTCGGAGCGTTAAATTGCATATACCTTGCAGATTTCATAAATATCGGTCAAAAATTAAAAAAACCTTTTATGAAATTGGACCCTCCCCATAATTATATAAATGGAATTCTTCTTTTAGTTAGGAACATCACTGCACTCTTCTCTGGGCGTATTTGGAGTCAGCAGGTGTTGGTCCAAACTGAGAATGAATTCACTGCTTGTTGCATTATGTTTTCAGCCACCACCAGTGATGATGTGGAGACCAGTAGAGCTATTTCATCTGCATATGCAAGAAGTTTTGTCTCCTGTGTTAGAGGTTTATTTTGTAGTATGATTGTAAAGAGCAAAGGGCTTAAGATAGAACCCTGTAGTACTACTCCCTTGTGTTCAAAAAATTTGCTTGATATTTGATTTCCAACAGAAACTCAGGAGGATCTGGTTGCTTAAAAGTTTTTAAGGCATATAAGAGGTCGACCATGAAGTCCTTTCTCTGACATGTAGTTAGTATTCCCAGATGCGCAGCGGAGTCAAATGCACTCTTGAGATCTATAGAGGTGACTAATGTAAATTTTTTATTTCGAAAAGCATTATATATATTAGATGTTCAAACTCTAGTAAGCAGTCCTCTGTGCCTCTCCTTGAGCGAAAGGCATATTGCCAAGGAGGAAGTATATCTGTTTTTTACCTACCATGATAGTCTAGAGTGTATCAATTTCTCATGTACCTTACCTGGGCAAGACAGAAGCCGAATGGAGCAGTAAGATGATGTTTGTGTTGGGGTTTTCTACGTTTTAGAATGGGGATGATCAGAGAGTGTGCACATGCCTTAGGAAAGGTGCCAGAATTTTTACAAGAGTTGAATATATCTAGTAGAACTTGGAGAGATTGTTGTGACAAATGCTTTAGGAATTCATTCGGAATTAGATCTGGACTCATGGCTTTCCTTCTTTGTAAGGAGGTGATAGTCTCCTGTAGTTCTTTCAGAGAAAACGGGGCTGAAATTTCAGATGAGGAAAGATTCAAAGCTATCCCAATATTTTCCATCAGCATATTTGTTTGTGGCAGATACACGGGTTGAAGCTGGTTCTGTTCATAGAATTTTGAGAACCCTTCTACCTTTGACTTGTCATTCATTAAGGGCACTCCATCCTTTGTAATAGGATAGGTAGGAATGGATGGTCTGTCTTCCATCAACTTTAAGTTCCAGATTCTATAGGGAGATGATGATGCCAAAAGTGAAGAACAATGAGAGTTCCATGTCTCTCTTTTCCTAAGGTTTATTACACTTTTACATTTATAAATTAATTGGCGATATTTTATGCAATTTTTTAATGTTGGAGCTTTTAGCCATCAATTATAAGCACCGTTTCTTGTTGTAAGTGTTTTTTGGCATACTGTATCCCACCAAGGAACATTTGGTTTCGTTCTGAAGGAGCCTTCTGATAGATTAAAGAGGGATTTTCCCATTCGTAATAAATCAGAGGTCATCGTGTCTACTCTGATGTTTTTGTTAGAATCAGGGTTATTTGTTAGATGGAACTTTTCTTTAAAAGTGTCCCAGTCTGGGTTATTACCAAAATGACATCTTTGTCGTGAGCTTCTATGGCTGAATGGTGCTTTGAGGGATACAGATACTATAATAGGCATATGATCACTTCCCATATAAGGTCCTGTTTTGATAGAAGCTGATACAAAAGTATGACTTCCGAGGCAAAGATCCAAAGTAGATATTGTAGCTCTATGATGGGTCAATACAGATGGTCTGGTCTGGTGGAGTTAAAGCATAATATTTGCAAATTGGAGCAATGTTTGAAAGTGGGCTTTTACTGTTTTGTTATGATATGTAGGGGGAATGAAAGGCTTCCAACGAGAATGATGTGCAAAAAATATCCATTAATAAGTACTGGTAGTTTCAGTTCACGGAAATAATGAATAAATTCCTGGCTTTCAATATCCTTATTAGGGTTATAGGCAGTGGCGGGTGGAGTACCATTTTGATGATATGTGAATTTTAACAGATAGGACTTCCATCACCCCTCCCCTCCAGGATAATGTTGAAGTGGGAGAAGAACATTATTAAGGTCATGTTTTATTAGGATACCCAAACCTCCATCTTGTCTGTGTGTCCTGTCTGCTCGTTTTATATTGTATTCTATAAAATATGGAATGTATTTTTCCTTTAACCATGCTTCACACAGACTCACAAGATGGGGCTGTGTGGAGGCATTATAAAGTTTAAGATCATTTAATCGAGGGAGAAGAGAACGAGGATTCCAAAATGAGAATAAAGGGTTATTGACCATGATTCTGTGAAATAGAGTTTAACAGTGTTAAGAGATCAGGAAAACATGTGAGGAATGCAGAAGTGAATGAGGAGGTACTTTGGTATACTGAGAGAAGTTTTGGGATGATAGTTCCTAGAGCAACGAGCACACTATTCCAAGGTATTTGGATTGAAGTAGGATTTATATAGTTGGTATGGTAAGCAGGTATATTCTGGAATTGGTAGGAGTTCTGGTTCTCATGTTGATGATTATTATTTACAAATTCGAAAGTGACAAATTCTGTTGATGGTAGTTCTTTCTGGGAATACTGCCTGTTCTGTTGAGTTGTTGGTTTATTGTTTATCTGAGGTGGCATTATTGTTCTAATATTTGGGGCTTTACTCACTGCTTGAGGATAAATTGTATTCTGATTTTCCAAAGAAGTGATATTTCTTGGGCATCACTATGAACAGTGCGTCTTTGAATAACTGTGTTGTCCATTACTTTATGACTATGAGAATTTGTTAAAAGTTCTTTATGTGTATCAGATATTTGTGAGTTTGAAAAAGTTCTATATCCCATTAGAGGTGATTGGAAGGATGAAGAAGTTTGAGGGTATGATTTAAAAATTTCAGTTGCTCTTTTATGGATTGGACAATGTGGAGAAGTTAGTTCATGACTGCCTGTGCATATATTACAGCATGGAAGGTTTAGGCATCTTGTTGCACAGTGAAAATCACTGCAAATATAACACCTTTGGTGTGACATACAGGTAAGGGAACGAACCATGTTCGTATCTGTTACAGTTATAGCATTTAAGTACAGGAAAGATATATGGTTTTACTCCATATATATCAGAGGATAAGGTCACTCTTTCCGGCAGTGGTCCTGCAAATTTTAACCTAATTACATGAAATGGAATTCTTTGGTTATTCTGAAAAGATGTCAACCTTCTGATATCTAGTAAATTTGAAAATCCTATTAAGGGTAAACTATTTTTGATATCATTTTACTTGTAATCAAGACCAATTGCCCCAATTTTGCCAATTGTGACATCTCTGCTCACTGGAGCTTTTGATCTAGGTCCCCAACATTGCACTTTCCATTCACCCAGTTTAGTGATTTTGTTGAGATCAAGTTTTTTCAATGGAAGAAAGCTGGAATCTGAGAGAAGCACCCCTTCTCAGAATTTTCATTGTTTCACCAATAATATATTTTTGAAAAATGGAGCCATGGATTGAATCACTTGTTTTCTTGGGGTTCAAAAATATATTTCCCCCATTCACTGATTGAATTATGACTACTGGATATGATGTGCCTGTAGAAGTAGATGACTGTATGGAATTTTCCACTGCGGTGTCAAGTGGTCTGGAGTTTTAATTCAGTTTAGTCTCATTTCGGGTCAGGCTATATCTTGTAGCATCAGTGGTCTGTTGTTCATTTATTTGTCCTGAGATTTATATGTATCTTCCAAAGATCATATTCGTCTCTTAAAGGATTGAGCGTCCACCTCCGTATCTTGTCCCTTGGACACCGACGAGACTGAAAGGGTTGTAAAATTTGTAACTATCAGATGGGTTAGGCCCGCCAGAGGGAGTTGATTTTATTTTATTCGTTTTGTAAGTTAATTAGACAGTGAATTTAAGGTGTGCAGGTACAGAGATACAAAGTGCTATGTAGATTGAATTCACTGATTGAATTATGACTACTGGATATGATGTGCCTGTAGAAGTAGATGACTGTATGGAATTTTCCACTGCGGTGTCAAGTGGTCTTGAGTTTTAATACAGTTTAGTCTCATTTCGGGTCAGGCTATATCTTGTAGCATCAGGGGTCTGTTGTTCATTTATTTGTCCTGAGATTTATATGTATCTTCCAAAGATCATATTCGTCTCTTAAAGGATTGAGCGTCCACCTCCGTATCTTGTCCCTTGGACACCAACGAGCCTGAAAGGGTTGTAAAATTTGTAACTATCAGATGGGTTAGGCCCGCCAGAGGGAGTTGATTGTATTTTATTCGTTTTGTAAGTTAATTAGACAGTGAATTTAAGGTGTGCAGGTACAGAGATATAAAGTGCTGTGTAGAAACTAAAAAAAGATTCGAGAAATAAGCATAATTAAATTTACTCCTCTAGGACAGCTAAAGAAAGAATCATTGATATTTTTTATTTTCACTCTCGGTGGGTGGGGTAGGGGTGAGGAGGTGCCTAGAGCGTGATCCCCTCAACCTGATCCCCACACATAGGTCCATGAGCCTCCCCTCTGGCGCATGCGTGCCATCTCAAGATTTTGCACACACGTTCACATGCACCTTGGACACGTTGTTTCTCTTCTGCACCCCCTACCCTGAGAAACCCTTAATGTTCTTTCCTAAATACAACTATATTGTTTCAGTGGTTGAATGATTAATTGATAATGTTGCTTTAAGATGGTATCCTACTCTTCTATTTCCTGGAAACATGTCTAAAATCTCTGTATGATGGTTCAAAGATTTTATCTATGTACGTTCCTGAGTCCGTCGAATAAGAAATATACATAAATGTGCTACCTTCTTTTGACATAATATTGAAACCGTGAGATAAAGATGTCGGAAACCACGTGATCAGAAAATTAAAATGGTAGATGGAAGACATCGTAATTTTTTGTGTGTGTATATGTGCACGTGCACGTATGAGGAGTAGAAGAGCTCTTATATGCTTTTACAAGAATCAGTGTGCTAGCCTTAAAATAACGATAAATTTATAATAAATAAATTTGTTTTACAGAAGATTTTACATTTTTTAAGAGATATAATAATTAATTATTGAAAGAATTGAAAATAAATTTTAAAGTTATATCTTAAAACAAAAATAAAGATTGAAATAGGTATAAAAGCTATAGCTTGAAAGAAATATTAAAAATTTAATATGTGATAAGCTTAAAAATGATTTTAAAAAGTCATTTCCTGAAAAGAAATATAGAAAAATGCAAAGTGGAATAAGGTTAAAAATAATAGTTTGTAGAAAAACAGGATAAATATTCAAGAACATGTGCATTGCATTAAAGAAATAAAGTCATGAAATGAAAATTATATGATGTAATATTAAGTAAACGTTGTCTTCACTCGTATAAAATCCAAATTATGGTATTGATTTATTATGTAATAAGAATTTTTATTATAAATACATTAAGTATTGTTATAGAATGACGTTGTAGATATTAAACAATTGGAACAGGTATGAAAAACATGTGGTTATACGGTAATGTAAATGATGCTGACCAAAAACATGAAATATCAGGAATTGTAGGGTTACGTAGGGAATAGGCACATGGTCTCCTTTAGAACTTTCGTTATAATGAATTAAAGTAAATAAGTACGTAAATGTAGTGAGTCAAAAACATGAAATATCAGGAATTGATTGAAAAAAAACTACCACGTGGCTATGACGTCATAGACATGAAAATTGTGTTAACTTTCAGTAAATATAAAAAGCATGTTAAATATCGGGTAAAAGTAGATCCAATCACGTCACTTAGTTAAGAGAAATAAAATAATTCCACGGATTATAATTCAGGTTAGGACTTGAAAGCAATAAGCTCAAAGAAAAAGGTATGACGTCACATGAATTTATGGTGGCGATGTTACAAACATAAATTCATATGAATATAATAACTCGAATACATAGTAATAAAGAAAATGTATGACGTCCCATTATTTATATTCGTATTGGAAAATATGATGATAAAAAGTTTAGTGAGCTATGGTGAATTAAGATATATTTTGAAAGATTTAGTTAAGAAAAGTATATAAGGTTCTATAAATTACACGTCAGAGAGATGATGAAATGTGTTTGATCGTGGTGAAGTGATAAAAGTTTGGCAGTATATGGAGATTAAGGTAAATGACGGGATGATTATGTAATGAAATGCATGTCAATATCTATAAATTACGTGTTGGAGAGCTGTCAGTATGTCTTTTATCCTGTTTTAATGATAAAAAATTTAGTGAACCATGGTGAGTTAAGATATATTTTGGGAGGTTTAGATGAGAAATGTATGTAAGGATCTATAAATTACATATTAGAGAGCTGATGATTTGTGTTCGAACTTATCTAAATGTTAAAAGTCAGGTAGAATATGGAGATTAAGTTATATGTTGGAGGGTGAGATTAGGGTATAAATTGTGTGTTAAGTTATATAAAGTGAGCATTAGAGAGAAAACAGTATATCTTTGATCATATCTTTGCGAAAATTTTAAGTTGAATGTAAAGAATAAAGTTAAATGTCTATGAGTTTATGCTGAATATTAATGTAAAGATCTATAATTTGTATGCTAGATAGATGATGGAATGATTCTGCTCATGCTTTAGTGATAAAGTTAAGTCATGCCTGGAGAATCAAATTAAATGTTGAATACTTTCCATGTGAAAATAAATGAAAAGTTCTATGACTTGGGTACCAGATAGATACGAGAATGACTTTGTTCGTACATTCAATACAAAAGTTAGATTAAATACAGAGATTTAAGTTATATGTTGAAGGGATTAGTGTATGAAGTGCATATAAAGGTTCAATAAATGTTGTGTTAGAGGGAAATAGGCATATCTTTGATCAAGTTTTAATGATAGTGAGGTTGTCAACAGCTGGCCCATAGATGGTAAGAGGGAGTAAAAAGATGAAGGCTGGTTTTTATGTTCTTTATTTTAACAAAAATAATTTGGTTCTGGTTGATACAACAAATAATTAAATGCCAGAACCCTATCTAACAAGTTGTCAGCCTGGCTATGCCCAGAGAAGGAAGAAGAATTCCTGATGGCTGAGAATTATATTGCTGTGTATGGTAGATCCAGAAGCACCTTCTGATGGATAAGGATACTCTGAAGGACACTGTGCCGAAAATCAAGATATTGCTTGCGATGCAATATCAGCGATACTTGCATATATAAACTGGAATGTCAATGGTCACTGATTGTTGACGAAAAAACAAAATTAACCACTAGCAGCAGCGAAAATACAAAAATTGCACGTCGTTCACCAAGTAAGCCTAATTCAGAGTAATGCGCTCTTCATAGCGTTCCTCAGTGCAAAACAACAAGCGCGGAGAATTGGTTAAATTCCTCAGTCTAAATTATTATTTGGTTTAGAGTGAAGAGTCCTGCTACTACAATAGAAAGGCAAATAGGTTATTGCGAAATAAGATATATGATGAAAGATTTAGATAAGAAATGTATGTGAGCCTCTATTAACTGTATGTTAGAAATGATGATGACATCTGTTCGAACTTGTCAAAGTGTTTAAAGTCGGGTAGAATGTAGTACTTAAGGAGAGATTAGGGTATGAAATGTATGTCAAGTTCTATAAATTGCGTGCTAATAGAGATGTCGGAATATCTTTGACCATACCTATGCGAAAAAAAAAATATAAGTTGAATGTAAAGAATTAAGTTAAATGGTAATGAGTTCATGTTGAATGTTAATATAAAGTAGTTCAATTTGTATGCTAGATAGAAGATGCCATGTTTTTGTTCACGTCTTAATGATAAAGTTGACTTAACCGTGGAGAGTCAAATTAAATGTTAAATAGTTTTGAGGTGAATAGTGAATGAAAAGTTGACTTGCGTACCAGATAGATACTAGCATTACTTTATTCATATAATAAATACAAAAGGTAGGTTAAATACAGGGATTTAAGTTATATATTGATGAGGCTTAGAGTGATATTATATGTAAGCACAATAAAATATAAATTAAAGAGATGAATATATGTTTTTGATATATCATAATTATATATTATATGGGTGACCATGAAGATTGAAATTATATATTGAATAGTTTTGGTTGAACAATGAGTGTTAAGTTCTGTAATTTGTATGTCAGATAGATGCTAACATGCTTTTGTTCATGCATTAGTGATAAAAGATAGTTTAATGTTTAGATTTATGACGCATGCTGCGAGACTTAGAGCAGAAACCTACACAGTATCTATGATAAATGTTGTTGAAATGTCTGAATGCAGTAAGAGAGCATGAGTACAGTGTAAATAAAGACTTTCAGTTTGCGTAAGGGAGATATTTTCGCGAGATAAATATATTTAAAGAGGCGGTTAATAGCTTTAATTAAATGAGTGTGATGTGCTTGTTAGCAGTAATATGAATGAATTTTGCTTTGATATATCAAGAATATCAGTATATGTAATGTTCAAATTTTAAACTTAGTTGGTTACAATTGCTGTGTATGCGAACAAATGTGAATGTGAGTGAGTAAGTGTATGTGGTCATCACTGAGTCCTTATACGTATTACGTACTTTACTACGTGCATGAGCGAAGAATTAGAAAAAATTTCAAAGTCATGCGATTAGGATAACGGATGGAGTTGGTTACCATGACAATTTCATGAATGCGGGTAGCAAAGTGATGTCTTCGATGTAGTTATGTGTGTGTGTGTGTGTGTGTGTGTGTGTGTGTGTGTGTGTGTGTGTGTGTGTGTGTGTGTGTGTGTTTGAGAAGAAGAACGTGGTAAAGATTGTATTTGGTAACAGCAAAAGAAAAAAAATTTTAAAAAATAATAAAAAAGAAAAAGAAAAAGAATAAAAAAATTAAAATTAAAATAAAAAAAATAAAAATAAAAAAGTAAAAATAAAAAAATTATTTATTTAAAAAAAAAGATAAAAATAAAGAAAGATAAAAAATAAAAAATAGTTTTTTTAAATAAAAAAGAAAAATAAAAAAATACATATAAGAAATAAAAACAAGACTTGAAATAAACAAAATACTTACAGTAAAAATTTAAAACTTATAAAATAAAAATGAAAATAATAAAATTTCAAATGAAACATTAAAAGAATAAAGATTACAGAGGAATTGTTTTTTAAACAATGAGTTACTTAGTAGAAGAAGCAATGAGTTGCTATATTACTTCTTCAATCAACTCCACATGTATGAAACATACTATCACATGTTTATAATATTTTTTTTTATGAAATAAAGTAGCTATTATGTTTATGATGTCATAGAATGAAATTACATTACTGAAAAATAGTTTCAGATAAGTTAGCGGATGTTTATAATGAATGATTGTAAATCCTGAATGAATGAAAAGTGAAGGATTGAAACTTAAAATAGAGAAAGGAGGTAGCTCATGAAGCAACTGAGGGTCTGGATATGTGAAAATACAAAGGTTGAGAAGATTAAAAGTGAAGGTATAGGGATCTTAAAACGGAAAAGGCTTGAGTACGCGAAGATGATGAAGTTGGGATATACAAAAGGAAAAGTATGGCGATCTTAAAATGGAAAAAGGTAGGAATCGTGAAAAGGTAGAAAAGTTTGTTAAGAAAAATTGCTAAGGTTGGCAACCTTAAAAATATTGAATATATATGTTTTTGTTTGTGTGTGTTGCTGTGTGAATGATTGAGTGGATGCATAATTATATGTGTATCTGGGTATTTGTACATTGACAGAAATCTACTTTAATATAGGAAGAAAAAATGGAAGGGGGAAATAATACTCATGTAATTTTTCTTCTTTACTTAAAAAAAATTATTAAAAGCAAAAAAAAAAAAATATGGAAAATATTTGGGAGTATTCTTCCTCTTAATTCTACTGCTGAAAATTCTTCCTTTTCTGTCCTTATTCTACCATATAAACTAGTTGAGCCAAGTCCTTTTGTATGTTAGATGTTGATTCCAAATTTCTGCTGGTTGTTGTCTTCTTGGTATAAGTTTGGCCTCTGGATTTTCTGTTTACTGCTGGAGGCTTTTTTTTTCACAAATATATTAAAATAAGAAAAAACAACATATTAGAAAAAAGTACAATGTACTTTATTTTTCAGTGGCCACTGTAGTTGTTATCTTGTAATTTATTTATTGCCAAAGTATGGCAGAGCTTGAGACATAGTTCTAGCTCCAAAGATATAAAATGATGGTCTGCAATAGTTATTCAGGAAAAGGATTTTTAGAACCAAAAACCCCACCTTCTTTTTTTTTTGCTTTAGTAAGCAGTTGTTATTATTATTAAAAAATTGGTTGAGAGTCCAAAAGACCAAGTAGCCAAAAAAGTTTTAGCTACAAATTATTTTTAAGTTTATTTTTATTTTATTTCAAAATTAGATTTATGAAATCAAATTTTATTAATTATAATATAATGTAAATAAAATGGCCACAGAAAAATAAAAAAAGTATAAAAATATATATAAAAAAAAGGAAGAGAAAAAAATTTTTTTTTTTTTAATTTCTCCCCTTTTTTTATAAATTGGAGGGGAAGCCAAAATTAAATTTTAAGTAAAATTTAATTTTGGTCTAAATGAAAAAATAAATTTAAATTTATTTTTACATTTTTATTTGAAACATACATTAGTATTTTTATGTTGTTCATAAATATAACAATATATGTTTGATGTTATTTAGAGATATCTGCTTTACAATGACATTATATTTGACCTTTTTCTAACAATTCTTTATGTAAATTTCTGCACATCAGTGCTGCTTTTCTAGGAACTTTATTATTATTATTATTATTATTATTATATATTATTATTATTATTATTATTATTGTTTGAAACTGCTTCTGACTGATGATTTATATCAACAGGCTCTGATGAACTTTTATGCAGCAAAATTACATCTGATGGATGTCTTTCAACTATCTCCCTATTAGATTTTCTAATAGTAACTGATACAGTTTCATCCAGGTGAATTTTTTGTTACT
>SEYY01013777.1:0-29782 GCA_009176605.1 Armadillidium nasatum | reverse complement strand
ATATATATATATATATATATATATATATATGCGAATTGTAGATCAAGAGTGAGGGTGAAGAGAGAACTATCGGATTGGTTTAGCATAGGAGTGGGATTGAGACAGGGTTTGTAATATCTCCATGTTTTAATCTATTGATGAATGGTTTACTTAGAAAAATGGAGAGAGAAGGGAAGAGTATTACGTTGAGAAATATGGAGGGTGAATGTGAAGTGAATGTTTTACTTTTTGCAGATGATGCGGCATGTTGGTGGCAGAATCTGGAGAAAAGATGAGATACTTGTGAGAGAGTTTGAAGGGAAATGTGCAAACACGAGATTGAAATTCAATCCAGCGAAGAATAAAGTTATGAGGATTGGAGGTGGGGATGAGGAAATGTGGAGGGAGGAATTGGTTTGTAGAAGTGTGAGAATGGAAACTTGAGGAGGTGAATGAATTCAAATATCTAGTAATGTTGGGTGGAAGGTAAGGGTGGGACGGAAAAAGGAATAAAGAACAGAGTGGTAGAAGGAATGAAAGTATTGGGGGCCTAAGAAAAGTATGGAAGAAAGGAAAAATTTCAAAAGAAATAAAGAAAGAATGTTTGAATGTATGTGTTCACCTTCTGTATTGTATGTGTGTGAAACATAGACGATAAGTGCTCGGTCGAGAAAAGTTTCAATTGTCTTTGAGATGAAAGATTGAGAGCGATATATAAATTGAGAAGGATTGATAGGATTAGAAATGAAAGAATAAGGGAGATGTGTAAATGGAAGAAGGGTGTAATTGATAGAGAGGAGGAGGATGTGCTAAAATGGTTTGGACATATGTGAAGAATGAAAGAGAACAGAATGGTTGGCAAGGTACGTAGATCCGATGTAGATAGGGGAAGGGTAGGGGGAGGGGAAGGCCGAAGTGGAGATGGATGGATGGAGTGAGAGTGATTTTGATGGAAGGAATTTGAGTTTAGACGAGGGTAGAAGATTTGTGGAGACAGAGATGGAGGGAGGTGGTGAAAGCGTTGAAAGGTAAGAATAGTTATGTTTGTAAGGGAATTGTGGCGGGCACCACCTCACGAAAGTGGGAAAGGTGATATATATATATATATAATATATATATATATATATATATATATATATATATATATATATATATATATTATATATATATATATATATATATATATATTATATATATATATATATATTTAATATGAATCCGCATCCGCATCCTCATCAAAATTAACATCCGCATCCGCATCCGCATCGCACTTTCGAAAATTCAACATCCGCATCCGCATTCGCATCCGCACTTTCGAAAATTCAACAATCCGCATCCGCACTTTCGAAAATTCAACATCCGCATCCGCATCCGCATCCGCACTTCTCCAAAATTCAACATCCGCATCCGCATCCGCATCCGCAAAATTGGAAAATATGACATCCGATCCATCACTAATATATATTATATATATATATATATATATTATATATATATATATATATATATATATATATATATTATATAATATATATATATATATATATATATATATATATATATATAATATATATATTAGTGATACATTCTGATCGCGAGATCCTCATCAAAATTGACATAATCCGAACCCGCATTCAAAAATTTTACATTCGCATCCGAACTTGCGAAAATAAACATCCGTATCCGACTAGACGAAATTATATAGCCGCATATGCAAATTAAATTGACTTCCCATCAATACTATATATATATATATATATATATATATATATATAATATAGTATATATATATATATATATATATATATATATATATATATATATATATATATATATATATATATATATATAATAATATATATATATATATAATTGTAATTTCTTTTAAAGACGTCATTTATGCTCTCTCTGAGATTAACACTAAGAAGGCGTTAGGTCCTGATTGAATCCCTTCTGTCGTTCTCAAAACTTGTGCTTCAGAGCTTGCACCCTGCCTTTGTAAACTATTTCCTCTTTGTCTTTCTACTTCAATCTTGCCTTCTTGCTGGAAACGTGCTTTCATTCAAGCTGTGCCCTAAAAGATGGACCCCTCTCAACCTTCCAACTATAGTCTTATTTCTTTAACCTTCGTTCTCTCTAAAGTTTTCGAATCTATCCTTTACAGGAAGATTTGGAAACATCTCAATTCTTCCAATCTTATCTCAGATTGCCAGTATGGCTTTTGTAAGAAACGCTCTACTGGTGATCTCCTTTCCCTTCTCTCTGACTCTTGGTCCTCCGCTCTTCGGCATTTCGGTGAATCTTTTGCTGTGGCGCTGGACATATCGAAAGCCTTCGATAGGGTCTGGCACAAAGCTTTGGTCTCTAAACTTCCCTCTTTCGGTATCTATCCTTCTCTCTGTGATCTTCTCACTAATTTCCTTTCCTGTCGTTCTATAGCAGCTGTTGTAGACGGCCACCGTTCTTCCTTTAAATCTATTAATAGTGGTGTTCCTCAGGGTTCTGTCCTATCGCCAACACTTTTTCTGCTTTCCATTAATGACCTTCTCTCTATTACCTCATCTCTTATCTTTTCCTATGCTGATGACTTCCCCCTTCATTACTCCTTCCAGTTTTCCATTCACGATATGCATTGTCTTTCTCCCGAAGGACAAGAGAACAGTTGCCATCGAGCCATGGATTTTGAGGAGAAAATGATTTAGCTGAAGATGGAATGAAACTTCTCATCCTATCACGGATCACGGTACCTACATTTTCAGCAGAGATAGAAGTCTCCCCCGAGATAAAGCAAGATTCGTTCCATTAAGAGGTGAAAAACACCATTATAAAGAGCAAGCAACTGGGACGGAGTGAAGAAGTTCTCAAAGCACCTCAAAACATCTAACCTCTTAGAAGCTTGCTTAGAAAGAGAAGTAGTGTGATTTTTTTTTCAAGATAGATCACAAGGAAGAGAAACGCAAAAAAAAAAAAAAAAAAAAAAAAAAAAAAAAAAAAAAAAAAAAAAAAAAAAAAAAAAAAAAATTAATGAAAGACGAAGGTGTGTGTTAAATGTTTTCGAAGAAAATGTCATAGCTTTGTGGAAGATTATGTCGAGATGAAAAATGATGGAATTGAATTTATGTAGAATTGAACACTAACCTGGCTTTATTGCCAGAATTAGAAATTAGAGATTGATCTGAGGGTAGTTAGCCCAAGGTCACCTTTGCTAGCGTCAATTAGTTAATGTTGGGTGGGGCCCCTGTTTCATATTGAAAGAAGTAGTGGTGAAAGAAGAATTTGTCGGCATAGGAGTAATAGGTAATAAAGTAAGAGAGATATCTTTACCGAAAAGCAGAAAAAAATTTGGTGATAGAAAAGATCCCTAGTGAACATCACTAAATAAATTTAAAGGAAGAACAAGGAAGAACGGTGACCGTATACAACAGCACCTTTAGAATGACTGGCTTGGAAATCAAAGAGAAGGATAGAAACCGAAAGAAGAAAGTTTTGAAATCAAAGTTTTATGCTAAACTTTGTCTAAAGCTTGCGATATGACTCGTGCGACAGCAAAAGATTTTAATTTAATTAGTCTTTCTACGAAAGTCATATTGGCGATCAGAGATAAGATTACAAGAACTGGGATGTTTCCAAATATTCCTGTTGAGGATAGGTTCGAAAACTTTAGAAAGAACAGAAGTTAAAGAAATAAGACGACAGTTATAGGGTATAGAAGAGTCCCGTTTTTTCGGTACAGGCTGAATGAACGCTCATATCCAGCAGGAAAAGAATGTCGGAAAATAAAGACAGAGACGAAAATAGTTTAGAAAGGAAAGGTGTTATTTTAGAGGCGAAGTTTTGAGAACTGCAGGAGGAATTTCATTAGGACCATGCGCCTTCTTAGTGTTAAGCTAAGACAGAGCAGAAATAACATCTTTAGAAGAAATTACATTGCTTGGCATATACGAGTCTGAACAAGTTGAACGAGGAATTTAATTGTCTTGGGGGGAATTAAAGGAAAACGTATGAGGGAAGACTTCAGCTTTTGAAGAATGAAAAACTGCAATTATAACGTCGAAAGATACTAAAAGTAGGAAAGAAGAAGCAGAGTTAGAGTTGACATTTTTGAAAAATGTCAGAAAGGGAGTGAGGAAGAGGGATCAGAAAGATTGTTGCTTTTTTTAATAAACGAAGAAAAGATTTTTGGTGTCACATTTTGCACGATTCCGGGATGACATGTAAGTTAAATGAGTTTCGGAAGTTTGAAGACGACGGTATTTCCTGAAGGCGGAATCCCTGTGGAGAATAGCATGAGAACAAGAAGAATTATAAGAAGGTTTGCTAGGGTTTCGTCGAAGGAAAAGAACATCGAATTTACGCCTCCATGTCTGACAGAATCACCTTAGTTATGCTCTCAGTGACTCCTTCTACTGTAACAGTAATCATTCAGTGGGAAATCAGAGAAGTACAACCAAAAGACAGACCAGTTAGCAACATCTAGATGCCAGTAACGTCTCTTCACCGGAGACTAGGACCGTTCTTGAGGAAGACTTAAAAAAGCAGAATAGGACACAGAAATAGGAAAGTGATCGAATGAAGTCGGAGGAGGAAAGATTTAATATTACAACTAGAAGAATAAAAGATTAAGGAAAGATCAAATATTTTGGGTTCATCACCAATACGGTCAGGAGTATATGTAGGAAGTTGCACCAACTGTTAAATGTTGTTCTGAGTAAAAAAGTGGTAGTAGAGTTCACCAGCTGTATCATGAGAAGTAGATAAAAACATTGGCTATGATGAAAGGTTGAAATCACTTAAAATGATGATTTCGGAGAAAAGGGAAGAAAATATGGACTAATATATATTATGGACTAATATATATTTTGGAGCTTAGATTGCCGAAGAATCCAGTAGACTCCAAATTAGAAACACTAGAAGAAAAAAAAAAGATCATTGCACGCGCATATGCGAATAGGAAAAATAAATATTGACTGTAAGAATTAAATATCGTGTAAATATTACTTCCTTTTAAGATGCTTTGTACATTATGTTCAATATTGAAAGTTTTCATGCAAATACTCTATTTGGCGATTCATAAGAGCAAACAAACATTGCTCTCATGAACAGAGACAAAAATTATTTTTTAAGTAGCAAATTCTTCCCTTAAGTCTCTCTCCCTGCGATCTTCTACCTTTCATGGCCACCTTTCCCCAGCAACTTCCAGAAGTGTTTCCATTATTTGCATTTAGCTTATTTATTATGAGTTTTATTTATATGCACTCTTTAGCTCTTTGGTTTTTAATCTATCTCTTTTGGGTTTCCATTTATAGCTCTTAATACCGCAAGTTTCCGTCCCTTATAACATTATAGGTGCTAGAATACCTTTAAATACCACCTTCTTCACCTTTATTCCCATCTGTTTGTCCTTATGATAAAGTACACGGCTCTCTCTTTCCTGCCATATTGATCAATCCTACTCATAATTTTTTGTGTATTATTTCCTCCTCTCTAAAATACATCTTCCATGTATTGAAAAGTTCTTCTCTCGTCAGCCTCCGTCATCAGCTTCGCTCTCTCCCTTAAGCTTAATGTTATTATATCTGTCTTGTCCACGTACATGCTGATTGCAGTTTCTTCAATATGAAAGTTTTTAATTAACTCTGGCGGATAAACATCACAAATTTAGGTAACAAATCATAAACATTAATATAACAATAAAAAATCATAAATTGGACTTTAAATTGCTTTCTAGATTAATTATATATACACAACACACACACACACACACACACACACACACACACACATATATATATATATATATATATATATATATATATATATATATATATATATATATATATATATATATATATATATATATATATATATATATATATATATATACGTTTATGGTGTGTGTACGAGCAGGCATTGGATTGTTTGTGTACTTTACATATTCCCTCTTGAAATTCAGTAGAATGAAATTAATGAATATTTTTAAAGCATTCCAATGACTAAATAGTTGAAAGTCCGAAGTTGAATAAAAGGAAGTTGCAAAACAATTCGAGTTTCTGTGTTCATAGGTTCATTGCTATTTAAGAAGTGTCTCTTTGTAAATACCTACGCATATATATATTATATATATATATATATATATATATATATATATATATATATATATATATATATATATATATATATATATATATATATATATATATATATATATATATATATATATATATATATATATATATATATACGCTACTCTTGAAAGAGCGAATTTGAGATTTTTGTCTAAAGTTTTAACATTGTGAGAGTTTCTCTCTATTCCCATGGTATTTATTTTGATCTTTCATTGATTTACATTAGGAATGAAATGAAGAGCGTATTTATTTATTGTATTTATACAGGGGAATTCTCTTTACTCGTGTAAACTCTGAAGACATGAAAATAAGCTTTTATTTATATTTATTTTTAATTAAATAAATTTTACTTTCTTTTGAACTGAATTCATTTATATTGCAAGAAGCATTTCACAAATTAATTAATGCAGCCAGCGGTATATTAATATAAATAAATTTATGTAAATAAATTGAAAAATAAATACAAAAAAACACCATTGCAATAATTTCGGCTCTTAACGTTTCATTAGTTGATGAAAAAGTTATAATTTAATATTTTTAGTAATAAAATGGCATTGGTCGAAATATAATTAATTTTTAACCCGGGATGTATACAATATAAATTATATATATATATATATATATATATATATATATATATATATATATATATATATATATATATATATATATATATATATATATATATATATATATATATATATATATATATATCCTCAGGTGAGCAAAGGCCGGAGGCCTACTAATTTCCACCAGAGTTGGATTATTATCGGAACCCGATCTTTAAACACCGACACGTAGCGCTTGAAAGTATGCAAATTAAAGGAAAGGGGGAAACATATAAAGGAAGTGTGTTCCTGACTTTACCAGTATATATATATATTATATATATATATATATATATATATATATATATATATATATATATATATATATATATATATATATATATATATATATATATATATATAAAGTCTCTTAAATGAAAGTTCGAACCCCGGACCTCTGATCTGGAAGGAGAGAATGTTACCTCTGTACCACGACAGTACCAAAGGAAATTACCAATATAAAGCAAAAAAGCTAATAAACAACACGCCCCATGCAAACCAACTCAATGGTCTCCCCTGATACACTCAGGCATAGGGAAACAGGTCAGTCACCAGCTTTTTTCAATAAGACACACACACACACACATATATATATATATATATATATATATATATATATATATATATATATATATATATATATATATATATATATATATATATATATATATATATATATATATATATATATATAGGTATTAAAACCACGTAAATTGTGGAGTTAAATTTAATATGCATAAAAATTTTAATTAAGTCTGCTAAATGAGAATTCGAACCCTGAACTCGAAGCTGGTAAGAGAGAGTGTTACCTCTGCACCACGACAGTACGAAGGGAAATAGCAGAGAGAAAGATCATGAGTAACCCTTCATGTAGATTAAAAGGATCCCTCTCCTGCACTCATGCATAGAGCAAAAGGTAATCTACTATCCTCTTTCAATATATATATATATATATATATATATATATATATATATATATATATATATATATATATATATATATATATATATATATTAAAACTCTTTATCTCTTGTTCCTTCCCTTTCCAATCATCACGAGTTTGCGGACTATATTCGCGATGATGTTGTGAAAAACAATCTATGTTCTTTATTAAATTCTGCAATGCTCTTTAATTTCCAATTCTTAAAACAAACTTTACTTTGTTCCCTTTTACTTTCTGTTACATTAAATAGTCATTCAAATGTAGATGTTGTAGTCACTTAAATATGAGCAAAACAAACGTTGTCTGTTCTCGTGTTCATTTGAAGTCACTTAATTTACCAACCTATAATTTAGACTCCATTCATTACCAACCTAAGATTGAATTAATATTTGTCTCCCAATTCTAATAATTAATTACCCTAAATCCACTTCAATTAATAAACTCTAAAATAATAATAATAATAATAATAATAATAATAATAATAATAATAATAATAATAATAATAATAATAATAATAATAATAATAATAATAATAATAATAATAATAATAATAATAATAATAATAATAATAATAATAATAATAATAATAATAATAATCATATCATCATTATCATCATCTTCATATTTCCACATGCACAAATAATAATTCATTTTTCTAATTCTAAAGGTAGAACTAGTAAACATACCTGCCAGTTCTCTGTATATATTTATGGAACTTATTCGTTTTGATTTTATATGTGGCATATCATTTTGTGCTTGGCATGTTATTTTATATGTGGCATGTTATTTATATAATTTTTTCTATTATTTGATAATTCTTAATGAGAATAGTGGCTTAATGTTACTATATTAATGTAATTAAGGTTTTTGTGTGGAAAATAATAGTTTAATTTTAATAATAATTCTGTATGAAAATAGCTTTCAAACTAGCGAATGAGAAAAGAGAATGCATTGATTTCTTCAAAAGATGCCGAATAGAAAAAATATTTAAAAAAAAAAGAGGAAAAGCTGCTGAGCACAAGGCAGAGGCAGGGGAGAAATTTTCTCTCCTGTCGAGTTCAACGCCTATTAAATTATATATTAATTGTTTGAACAATCAATAATATCCGCCAAAATAAGATGATATTGCGAGTTATCAGAGCTATTTGTATTAATAACCCATTTCCCGAATATCGTTGCTATTTGATTTGTTTGTACCATCGGTGTATCAAATTTCAAATTTAATAAAGATTCTCAAAGGATTATTACAGTGTGGGTTTATCCCTATCTAATTTCATTCCATATATATATTCACAATGGCAAGTATAGATGTTTGAGGGAAGGCGTGACTTCATATAATTGTATAAAAAAAATTTGAAAAAATAGAAAATTAAACAAAAGAATATAATCAAATGATCTTTATCTACTCGAACAATGTCCAGAAAAGAACTGTAATAGTATGAGACGAGTTATTGTGTATTTTATAGTTTGTGGACGACCTCTTTTTGAAACAAATTCTTGGTAATTTCCAGTTATGGAATTTTGTAAGTGTATATTATTATTATTATTATTATTATTATTATTATTATTATTATTATTATTATTATTATTATTATTTATTATTATTATTATTATTATTATTATTATTATTATTATTATTATTATTATTATTATTTATTATTATTATTATTATTATTATATTATTATTATTATTATTATTATTATTATTATTATTATTATTATTATTATTATTATTATGATTATTATTATTATTATGATTATTATTATTATTATTGTAATTGTTATTATTATTTTTATTAATATTAACATAAATAAAATTGAAGATTCAAGTTATGGCACACTAAAATGTTTAACAAGTATACCGCTTCCATAGCCCTGACAAGTGAGTGGCGTTAAATTAATAAAATTCATTTGAAATGTATTGTGTGTTAATAAACATTTTCATAAAATAGTATTTTTTAACGTATTGAATTATCTTTGCACTTAGATACTGTTTGATTGAAACGTGGAAATGTTCGATATTCATTATTAAACAAATATATTTTTATTTTATTAAAGATACCTGAATTTATAAAGTGATTTTCCTTTAAAATTATTTTTGAAGAAAGAGGAAAAAGATTTTGCTAAGTTTATTTATTTTTATTCTAGAATATTTTAAATAAATAAAGAAGCTGGGAGTTCTCCTTATACTGCGAGAATTTTGTTCTTCTTTGCAGTTACTCCAATTATCCAAGGGTCTCATCCGCCCTTATATGGAGTACTGCTCTCATATCTGGGGTGGCTCAGGCTTCACCGTCTTTTGGATAGGGTTGAGTCAAAGGCTAAAAGACTTATAAATTGTTCCGCTCTTTCTAATTCACTTCACCTTTTATCTTTGCGACGTAACGTTGGTGCCTTTTCTCTTTTCTATAGGTACTACAGCGGCAAATGCTCGTGGGAACGCTTCCCTAATATACATCTATCTTTACGGCTGACTCGTAGCACTAGGAGTGCATTGTTTGCTCATAAATATTGAGTGGCCACAGGCCATTCCAAGCTTGTCCGCTGTGGTGCCTCTTTCTTTCAAACTACCTCTGTTTTGTGGAATTCTCTCCAATCTTTTGTGTTTCCTGTCGAATTTAATCTCAAATACTTTAAAGTCCACGTCTGTGATCATCTACAAGATTTGCATTAGATGGAACTTGAAGGGTTTTTCTCGTTCTTTTATTACTCTAACACCTCCTTTGATAGGGCTCTGCCCTTGAGCGGGACTGATGTAAAAAATAAAATTATAATAACAATTATATAATTGTTTTTTTTTTTTTTTTGAATATATATATAGAGTATATGGGGTATGGGCGTATGGCGGGGGCTATATATATTATATATATATATATATATATATATATATATATATATATATATATATATATATATATATCAGGGTTGCATGGTTTTAACCAAATGGTTTAAACCAATTTTTTTTTTTTGGTTTAAACCAACTGAAAAAAACCATGTTTTTTTTGGTTTAAACCAATTTTTTTATTTTTTATTAATATTATATATTATATATATATTATATATATATATATATATATATATATATATATATATATATATATATATAATATATATATATATATATATATATATATATATATATATATATATATATATATATATATATATATATATATATATATATATATATATATATATATATATATATTATATATATATATATATATATATATATATATATATATATATATATATAATATATATATATATATATATATATATATATATATATATATATATATATATATATATATATATATATATATATATATATATATATATATATATATATATATATATATTATTTTTTTTTTTTACCCCTCACCTTTCCCACTCTCGTGGGGTGGTGCCCGTCACAGTTCGTTTACACCCCCACATCCACACTCTATCTCCCTTCCCCCTCACCATGCCCTCCATCTCACTCTGTCCTCTGACTCTCCTACCTAATCGTCAGCATTCAAAATTCAAACCTCTCCCCTCAAAAAAAATCTCCCTCGCCCCATCCATCTACCTCCATCTCTGCCTTCCTCTCCTCCTCCTTTATCTCGGATTTCATTACTCTACTCACCATCCTATTCTCATCCATTCTACACATATGCCCAAACAATCTTAATACACCCTCTTCCACTCTGCCCACTATTCCCCTCTTCCATCCACACATCTCTCTTATTCTTTCATTCCTGATTCTATCTACCCTCCTTAACCCACACATAGCCCTCAAACCTTTCATTTCAAAAACTTCTAATCTTTTCCTAATCTGAGCATTCATCACCCATAAATTGCAGATGGCAGACTCATACTCTCAAACATTCTTACCTTTATTTCCTTTGATATTCTCCCCTTCTTCCATACTTCCCTCAGTCCCCCCATCACTCTCATTCCTTCAATCACTCTTTTCTTTATTTCCCCATCCATTTCCCCTTTTCCCTCCACTAGTATTCCCAGATATTTAAACTCTTCTACCTCCTTCAAATTTCTCTCCCCCACTTTGACACCCCCCATTCCTCCCCTCTTATTGCCTCAACCCTGCTCCCAATCCTCATCACTTTACCTTTGATGAGTTTACCCTTAATCCCTTAGACACACATTCCCTCACAAAATCTTTCACCAACATTCTCAGCTTATCCCCAGATTCTGCAAACTAAGACCGCATCATCCGCAAACAACAAGACATTTACCTCCCATTTCCCCTCTCTACTTCTCAACCTAATACCCTTCCCTTCCCTCTTCATCCCCCTAACAACACCATCCATTAGCACATTAAACAACCACGGAGACTTAACACACCCCTGCCTCAGTCCAACTCCCACGTTAAACCATTCAGTCAGTTCTCTCCTCACCCTCACCCTCGCTCTACAGTTCTCATAAAATGATTTATTTCCATTCAATAATCTACCTCTCACTCCCCCCTTCCTTATAGAACCTCAAACAATTTCCTCCTACAAACTCTATCATGCGCTTTTCCAAATCCATAAAGCATACATACCCCACTCTATCTTTCTCACTCAAATACTTGCGGAAAGCCTCCTTTTTCGTTTTAACCATATACTCCAACTCTTCATTCCACCACTCACTCCCCTTTCTTCTACCATTACCTATTTTTTTTATCCCACACACTCTTCTCGCAACTTCCACCAATGCTCCCTTCAGTTTACTCCACTCTTCCTCCACCTCCTTCCACCTCACCTCCCCTAACCTCCTCCCATTTCTCCCTTATCCCTCTTGTGTATTCACCTCTCTTCTCCTCATCTTCTAACCTCTCCACCCGTACTATCTCCACCACCCTCCCCTCCCACTTTCTCCCAACCTCCTTTAGCTTTTATTTTCGCCACCACCAAATAATGGTCCGAAATACCCATAGCAGTTCCCCTCAGCACGTTGACATCCAACAACCTATTCCTCCATTCCCAGCTCACACACACAAAATCCAACAATCCCCTTTGTCCATTCACACCACTCACCCAGGTATATTTATGATTTTCTTTCTTTATATATATATATATATATATATATATATATATATATATATATATATATATATATATATATATATATATATATATATATATATATATATATATATTTTAAAAATTCAAATTTATTTTTTACTTCATTTCAATCATTTTGTTACTGTTCTATATAAAAAAATATATTGCATTTTTCATTATTCATTAGTTATTTCACCTATTGATTCATTATTGTAATAAAAACAAATTAACCAAAAAAACCTGGTTTTTATTGGTTTTTTTAAAAAAACCATTGGTTTTTGGTTTTTTTTAAAAAACCATGGTTTTTTTCTACCCTGATATATATATATATATAGAAAGGTGGGAAAAGGTCAGAATCCAATCAATTTCCTCCAAAGTTGGGGAATTATTGGAATCGTGATCTTCAAAGGCCGACATTACAAGATACACGGCGTGTGAAGGTGTGCAAGCGAAAGAAATTTGGGAAAATAGAAAAAGAGACTGTGTTCCAGACTTTACCAATAGGGTATATGAAAGTCTAACGTCAGTGAGTTGGACTAAGTAAAGATGATGTAGGAAAGCAAGTCGCAATAGCACTTCTCAGTGAAGGAGGAATGTGACGGAAGAGTTTAGAAGAGCAGTGTCAGTTGTAACATTGATAATATTGCGGGAGAATGACACAACATTTCAAAGGGCAGAAAGAGACAGCAGGCCGTTAGGAAGAGGAAAAAAAAGAGTGAATAAGACGAAAAGCCCTAGACTGTGCAAAAGGAAACACCCCAGATGTAGAAGTTATACTCCACAGAGTAACGAACAACACTCTATAAAGAACAAACTACTGAGATGGCTTGTAGAAATTCAAAAAGTCCCTCAGAACATGTAACCTCCTAGAAGCTGTTTAGTTTAGAAGTGATGAGATCCTTCCAAGAAAAATCATAGGAAGAGAAGCACCGATAATATTAAGGCTAGACGAAATTTTCAGTTCTATGTTTTAGAAGATGTCATAGTTATGTGGAAGGTTATATTGAGTAGAGAGATGGAGGAATTTTAGTTTTTTAAAGCATTGTAAACAATCATGTTTGCTAGGCTTCCATTTTAAATATGAGAAAGATGAGAAGAGGTTTCGTCCAAGGCCGCTCTCCTTGCATCAGTTAACTGCTGTTGCAAGGGATGTCTTATTACTATCGCTATTAGAAGGAACACTGCTTTTTTGATATATATATATATATATATATATATATATATATATATATATATATATATATATATATATATATATATATATATATATATATATATATATATATATATATATATATATATATATATATATCATAAGGTGTATTCAGGATATATTAATTTCTTCATAGGAAATTATAATGCTAAAAAAAATCTAGCGTTTGTTTATGAAGTTGTGAAACATTAGGTTTTTCCGGACTTTGACTTTGAAGGGACTTTGCATCTTTCTGCATGTTTTAAAGAGAGACATTTTTCTAAGTACAAACTTAAGATATTTCGTTATTGACAAAAAAAATCTTCTGGAGCATTATCAAAAAAGTTTTTTCTCCATTATTATTATTATTATTATTATTATTATTATTATTATTATTATTATTATTATTATTATTATTATTATTATTATTATTATTATTATTATAGAAAACTTTTTCCTTCAATATTATTATTCCTATTACTATTATTCTTATTCCTATTATTATTATTATTATTATTATTATTATTATTATTATTATTATTATTATTATTATTACTATAGAAAACTTTCAGAATAGTCAGTGAAGTGATTCTAGTTAACAGAAAAGAAATTCCTCAAATCAAATTTTGTTTCTTATTAAAAAAAGAACAAAAAAAACAACAAAAAAAAAAATTTTTCTCTGAATTATTATTTTAAAATGTCGAAAGTTTTTTTCTCAATTACTAAATTTAAAGATTTCAACTTTCTGTTCTTCTTTTTTCCTTTCTGCAAAGATGAAAATTAGAAGAGCGAATCTTCTTTAAAAGTTTTAAGAAAGAAAAAAATAAATAAAAAAGAATTTAACTTTTTTTTCTTTCTTTCTTTAAAATGAAAGACGAAAAGCTATTCTTTCATCATTCAAGTTTAATCTTTCTTATTTCTATAGTTTATTTCAGTGTGTGTGTGTGTGTGTGTGTGTGTGTGTGTGTGTGTTTGTGTGTGTATGTGCGTGTGCGTGTGCGTGTGTGTATGTGTGTGTGTTTTCTGTTTCTTCGAATTCAAAGCTTTAATACTTAAACGTTTGTAATTTATTAAATTAAAAGAGGAATAAATCATCGATTTTTTTGGGGTTGAAGTTGTTTGTGAAATTGTTTCCCATTCCACTTCGGTTCCCGATTGTTCATCGGAGCCGAAAAGGGAAACTTTTCGTCGAATCAGCATTTTATTTTAATTATTGTGATTAATAATGAAAGAAAATTTTAAATCATGAGGAATGGAATCGGTCACGTGTGTCACAGGATGTCTCTTCCCCCCCAATTGACTCTACCCCACCCCCTCCCCCTGATCCGAAAACGGCACTCTCTGGCACTTTTCCAATCTGCAATCGATAACGAAATACTCTTCACCGTTTTGCTTATTCTTAAAAACTAAAGTGAAAACTTTTTCTCATGCACATACACACACGCACACATCTACACACACATATATATATATATATATATATATATAATATATATATATATATATATATATATATATATATATATATATATATATATATATATATATATATATATATATATATATATATATATATAAAGACAAAAAACTAAAGAAGTAAAATGATCAAAGTGATGAATAGGAAAATATTGAAAATTTTGAATTGCCTGCATTTGCTGACATCTTACATTCATATAATAAGAGTTTAGGTTTCAATTTTAAGTTACAATATTATCTTATTATCTTATTAGGCTTCTGAAATGAATCGGCTTTTCATGCATTAAGATTTGCACCGTTTTCTCAGGAAACTATTTCAGATTTGGGATAGATAGATAGATATAGATAGATAGATAAATAGATAGATAGATAGATAGATAGATAGATAGATAGATAGATAGATAGATAGATAGATAGATATAGATAGGTAGACAGATAGATATAGAGATTCTTTATTCATTCGTTTGTAGCATTCGTAGTATAAAAGAAAGCGACTTAAAAACATGTTAAATATATTTTTAAAAAAATATGAAAGCTGCTTTGATTTTATTTTCAGCAAAAGTAAATAAACGTTTTTCTTTTTCCATAAGAAAGTGTAAATAAAGATATGAAGATTTTTGTTTCATGACGGAGAATCAATTACTTCTTCGTTACTTGGACTTGATCTCTTTAATTAAAAAATAACATAAGATTTATTACGAAATTGCAGTTCAAGGGACATATTGAATCAGATGCGAAGAAGTTTTAGTTTCTTTATCTTTGTTACATTGGGACAGAGTTTCTCAAACTAGAAGACGCGACCCACAGGAGGGTCGTGATCACATTTACAGGAGATCAAAGTGGGTCTCAAAAAAAAAAAAAAAAAAAAAATTTTCAAATCCTTTCGTAATTTTAAGATTAAGCAGCAAAAAATTCGTACTTTTTTATTCGAAAAAATATTAAAAAACATGAAATAGAACCCATTTTGATAAAATAATTATTAGAATATTTTAATTTTATTAATCAACTGTACGATGAATATCTCACTCTACACTTTTGAATTTGACACTGTCAGGCATAAGCATTTATTAATCAGTCGTACGTAAATATTCCAATCTGCATTTTTGAAATTAATACCTGAAGCCACAAGAGGTAATTAGAAGCCGTGAGGTTATTAAGTTTGTTCTTTGGCATTTTTTTTGTGGGGGGGGGGAGGGGAGATGTTTCCTTATGAGTATATTTAAATAACGTTTGTGAAAATTAAATTTCAGATCTCCGAGAGAATTTACAAGCATCTTAAGTTTCTTCAAATATATACAGTTGTAAAAAAAAAACAAAAAAAAAACAAAAAAAAACTGCAACCTTGAAAAATCGAAAATACGGATTCAGATTTAATTAATAAAGGACAACACGACAAAAACAAACAATAATACCTCCAGTTATAAATTAAAAATTCCGGAAAATTCCATTTATAGGTAGATATTTCAATTCAAATTAACATTTCATCATGAAAACATCAAAGGAAGACATTTTATTCTTCTGTCTTCTAATTAAAATCAATATAACAATTAACTTATGACATATTACCCTTTCAAATTTCATCAATTTTTATAATGTCTGAATCGAAATCATTAATAATTCTTCAACAAAGAAGAAAGAGACATGAGATTTATATAAATAGTTTAATAATGTATATAAATGTAATTAATAAATATTAGACATTTCGAGTCTTGCCAGACTCATTAACAATAATTTCTGTAAAAATGAAATACAATACATAAGTTATGGAATTAAATACATCACAAAGTAATAATTATTATATAAACAAATTACAAGACAAATGGGCACGCGCTGGATTGTAAATTGATTTATGGAGAATTGAGTGTGAGATTTTTTATCTTTATTACTTGACTAAATTAATTCTCATTAGCACCAATAATAATCCTTCCTTTTATCATCAAAGCAGAAGATAAGATTAATAATTTCTTAAGAAAAATTATAAAACAAAACCTCCTCAAAGAATACTACAATCAACTTTTCACATCTGGATCATCCCCCGGCATCATATATGGTAAACCTAAAATACACGAACCTAATGTCCCCTTCCTCCCTATCCTTTCTTTTATAAACACTTCTTCATAAAACCTTTGCAAATTCCTCGTTCACCACCTTGATCACCTTACCAAAAACTCATACACACTTTCTGATTCTTTTACCTTTGCAAACTACATACAGTCTCTAAAATACATTAATTGCTACATCACTAGTTTTGACTTCAATAACTTATTTACAAATATACCTATCTCTGAAACATGCAATATTACTCTTAACACTGTCATACATAATAACTTAGGCCTTAAAAGATACCTCTTCCAGTAATTCCTACCATAGCAGTTATTGACACCATCTTCACATATGATGACACTTACTACAAACATATAGACGGAATGCCAATGAACTCACCAGTAGGCCCAACCTTAGCAAACATCTTTCTCTGTCTTCATGAAATAACTAGATTAAATCAATGCCCCCCCTCCCGTTCAAGCCCATGTTATATAAACATAGATGATTGTTTCCTAATCTTCAGTAACAAACAGCAATCAAAACTTTTCTCTCAATATATCAATAACCAACATCCTAATATTTAATTTTTCCGTAAAAACGAAACTAATGGTTCATTGATATCCTCATATCACATTCACTACACGGATTCACAATATCCGTCTATCGAAAGCCAACAACCTTTCTTCTTGGCCTTAATTTCCTCAGCTCTTCTTCATACACTTTCAAGATTACTACCATTACTGGCTACTTACACCGCTCTTTAACTTTAACTTCTTCCCACCAAATCGCATAGAAACTACCATTAATAACTACATTACCAACATCTTTCGTCAGAAACTACTTACTCCCTCCATATATTTAGGCACACTTACCCCTTCCCTTAATAATGACTTACATTTTCTCTTTCAACGTTTTTTCCCCAAATCAAACCACACTTCATTGGTATTAATTCATTTTCCATCAATTCTTTCCTTTAAATTTTAAACAAAACTTGCAATCTTGCTCAAATCTTATGTGGTCTATTTATTTTCTTATGTAGGATGTAATTCCCGCTGTGTAAGGCCAAACAAGCCTACAATTAAGACTCAGAATCCATAAGTATGTTGGTACCTTCTTTCGCACGCATCTCCCTTCCTTAACACCAGAACACTCCTCCATCCGAAACTACTCATAATCCCATAACCATCTCCTCCATTTCTCAGACTTTAGTATTTAAGCATCCTCCTCAAATGTCTCCGACAGAAAAATCCTAGAATCTCTGTACATTAAAATAATTATAGCCCTAATTGACTACATCCCTATCTTCAGTTACTCTCATAACATAATTTCCCAAATAAGCAAAGCATATTAGTATGCATCCAAATTCTTATACTGAACATTTCTAAAGCATCCATAAAATATAAATAAATCAATCATAATATTTACTAAACCAACCTCGTATAAACAACATGTAATAAAATAAAAAGTCTCACATTCAGTTCTCCATAAATCTATTTACAATCCAGTGAGTGACCATTTGTCTTGTAATTTGCTTATATATTAATTATTATTTTGTGATGTATTTAATTCCATAACTCATCATCTGTATTTCAATTTAACAGAAATTATTGATGATGAGTCTGGCAAGATCGAAACGTCCAATATTAATTACTACTTATATACATATATTAATATATTTATATAAATCTCGTGTCTCTTTCTTCATTATTGTCTCGATTGTTTATTATAAAAATAAGGTTACCTAAGAACAAACCCATATCGAATATATATATATATATATATATATATATATATATATATATATATATATATATATATATATATATATATATATATATATATATATATATATATATATATATATATATATATATATATATATATATATATATATATATATATAAATAAATTTTATAAATAAAATTGGCAAAGGTAATTTAATTGAGCTTTAAGGAAAAGTGAATGTTGCTGAGCATCTCTTTCCATAAAGCAGTTTGGTTAATTTATGCACCAAGAAATGCTTGAGAGCTTTCATTAAATACGAAGACAGATCTCAAACAGAGTTTGAAAAAACTAAGAATATATATTCAGTTTTTTTAGTATATATATATATATATATATATATATATATATATATATATATATATATATATATATATATATATATATATATATATATATATATATATATATATATATGATGTGGTTTTTATCGTCAAGGGGATTAATAGGAACATTCTGCTTTCAAGGCAACGTTACTGGTGAAGTGAACCTAGATATGCTACACACATCCATTTTACCTGGCATTCATGCGCTCTATGAGAAAGATAATTTTTCCTTCCACTAAGACGTACTTCCGTACTATCACTGATACGTGTCAACTTTCCTGGACGGAAATGTGCATGACCACTGTGAATAGAAAGACAGAGTGAAGCTGAATTCCCCTACATTCTCCTGATTTAACACCTCTAGGCTTTTACCTATAGGGAAAACGTAAACAATGTCGTGTATCGAAGAAAATCAGCTACAACGGTTTTCCTTCGGGAAGAAATTGAAATGACACGTGAATCAATCCCACTGGACAAATTGGCCACAGTTGCCCGATCAGGAATTCACCTTACTAATAGGTGTCTGGACGCTAATGGCAACCACTTTGAGCATCTCGTGTAATAGTAGAGTACTCTAGTAACTTCTCTACTCCTATTGATGTATAAATAAAAATAGTATTGACATATGTATGCTACTTTTCCTTCCCCTGATGTGTATAATCATATTTTTGTCGCAATCTGTATTAAGCTTTAGAATTTAATTCTTTACAATGGTAGCAAAGTAATACATCAAATAAATTAGTTATAAATAGACATTTTAGAAATAAATTTAATTAATCAAATTATCTTTAGCTTATCCCATTATTTTCAGAAATTAATTAACATTCGTTTGGTAGGCCATTACAAGGAAACTTTAAAATATTTATCTTCTTTTGACGCCTCGAGTATTTTGTTCATCCTCTTTAATTCCCTACTTCAATCTTCTTTTACATTTTTATTTATTATTTTTACTTTTATTTTATTTTTTCAAGTCCCAGAAGAACATTTGAGCTTAAAACGTTTTCTCTTATGATTTCCCTTCAGTACATTATTTATGCAGTGTTCTACAATATACTATATATATATATATATATATATATATATATATATATATATATATATATATTAAATATATATATTATATATATATATATATATATATATATATATATATATATATATATATATATATATATATATATATATATATATATATATATATATATATATATATATATATATATATATATATATATTATATATATATATATATATATATATATATATATATATATATATATATATATATATATATATATATATATATATATGGGTGATTCAAAATTATGGCACAAATTTTTGATAACTGATAAGACAGGCAGGGATGTTGCCTGTTGGGATTATCATCGTCTTCAAACTCCAGAAGCTCACGCTACTTATATTTCATCCTGGAATCGTACAAACTCTATCCTTCGTAATACTAAAAACTCTTCTCTCCGTAGAAAATGCAATAATCTTTCTGGTTCTTCTTCTTCATGTTTTTCTGGCATTTTGCAAAAAATGTCAACTCTAACTTTGCTTCTTCCTCTTTCCCTCATTTAATATCTTCCGACGTCACAACTGCTGTTTTACCTTCTTCTAAAGCTGAACTCTTCGCTCAAACTTTTGCCTCTAATTCAACCTTAGACGATTACGGAGTTATTCCTCCTCCTCCTTAAACCCTCTCCAACTCAATTATGCCTAAGATTAGAATTTCTTCTAAAGATATTATTTCTGCTCTCACTGAGTTTAATACTAAGAAGGCGTATGGTCCCGATGGTATTCCTCCTGTGGTTCTCAAAACTTGTGCTTCCGAGCTTGCACCCTGCCTTGGTAAACTTTTTCGTCTTTGTCTCTCTACTTCAACCATCCCTTCTTGCTGGAAACGTGCGCTCATTCAGCCTTTGCCGAAGAAAGGGGACCCCTCTCAACCCTCCAACTACCGTCCTATTTCTTTGACCTCAGTTCTCTCTAAAGTTTTCGAATCTATCCTTAACAGGAAGATTTGGAAACATCTCAATTCTTCTAATCTTATCTCTGATCGCCAGTATGGGTTTCATAAGAAACGCTCTACTGGTGATCTTCTTTCCCTTCTCTCTGACTCTTGGTCCTCCGCTCTTCGGAATTTCGGTGAATATTTTGCTGTCGCGCTGAACATATCGAAAGCCTTCGATAGAGTCTGGCACAAAGCTTTGATTTCCAAACTTCCCTTTTTCGGTATCTATCCTTCTCTCTGTGTTCTTCTCTCTGATGTCCTTTCCAGTCGTTCTATAGCAGCTGTTGTAAACGGCCACCGTTCTTCATTTAAATCTATTAATAGTGATGTTCCTCAGGGTTCTGTCCTATCCCCAACACTTTTTCTGCTTTTCATTAATGACCTTCTCTCTATTACCTCATCTCCTATCCACTACTATGCTGATGACTCCTATCCTTCATTACTAATTCCAGTTTGGAAAACGCCCCACCCAACAGCAGTTGATAGACTCGAGAAGGGTAGCCTTGGAGCAATTAACCTCTGTTCTTTCACGTATTTCAAATTGGGGAAGAGAAAACGTGGTTGTTTTCAATACCTCAAAAACTCAGTTCCTTCATCTCTTCACTCGACACAATCTTCCACACAACTATGATATCTTCTTCGAAAACACACAACTCAAACCTTCTTCTGTTCTTAATATTCTTGGTTTTTTTTTTCTCGTAATCTTTCTTGGAAAGGTCACATTACTTCTCTTTCTAAACAAGCTTTTAAGAGGTTGGGTGTTCTGAGGCGCCTTCAGAATTACTTCACGCCACCCCAGTTGCTTGCTCTGTATAGGGGTGTTGTTCGCCCCTGTATGGAGTATGCGTAGCACATCTGGGGTGGTTCCACACACACAACTCTCTTTGAGAAGGTGGAGTCTAGGGCTTTTGGTCTCATCAACTCTCCTGGTTTTACTAACTCTCTTCAATCTCTTTCTTCCCGTCGAATTGTTGCTTCACTCTGTCTTTACTATCGTTATTACAATGGACACTGCTCTTTTGAACTCTCTCGTTGCATACCTCCTAACCTGAGAAGAGCTCGTGCGAAACGCCTTTCTACACAGTCTCATCCCCTCTCTGTCCAACTCTCAGACCCCAGACTTAACCGCTATGCTCAATCTTGCATATACTCTACTGGTAAAGTCTGGAACACACTCCCTATATCTGTTTTCCCAACTTCCTTTGAACTTGCATACTTTCAAAGGCCGTGTATCTGGACATGTTGGCCTACTTCGGTCAGGATAAGATTTTTCCAACTCCGGTGGAATTTGGTAGGACTCTGGCCTTTTGCCCACCGGAGGATATATATATATATATATATATATATATATATATATATATATATATATATATATATATATATATATATATATATATATATATATATATATATATATATATATATATATAACGGAGTTGGCACAACTCCTCACTCCCCCCTGTGTCCAATTAAACTTCTGTAATAATTCCGGTATTCTCTCCTTTTGCTCAATAATTGTTATTATATTAATGGCTTATTACGAAGATGTTATTATCATTGATGTTTGCTGATGCTAGATTTCTAGACTAATTAATGAAGATATTGAATTAATATATTGATCTTATAACCAAGATAATGATACCATTTGAATCAGCCAATGAGAAACGGGCTCTCTTATGAAGTGGAATTCTCTCACTTGAGAAGGGACTTGCAGTGGGAGAACGAGACAGTTTGGCATCAGATACAGCTTCCTCAGGACCTGCCTCGGGAGGAGAGTCAAACGATAAGACCATCCTTTAATTACCAAATATTTATTAGTAGTAAATTATAAGAAACCATTGAAATCACAAGGAAAATAATATGTCACGGTGCTTTTAAAATTAACAAATATTCGAAGAAGAATTATTCCTTTCCTTTTCATTGTTGTTATGTCATTTGTGTATCTGTAATCAGAATTAAGGGATTAAAAATATTAAAAAGAAACAAAGCTGTTTGTGATGTTATCTCCTTTAAAAACCGCGTTCCTCACAGAATATATATATATATATATATATATATATATATATATATATATATATATATATATATATATATATATATATATATATATATATATATATATATATATATATATATATATATATATATATATATATATATATGCCTCATTTCCTGCACATTCGATTTCTCTTTTTCTGAAAAGTTTTCCATTTGTTATTTGAGTTGGTCCCAATGGCTCATAATTTTAAATATGACTGACAAATTAGGCCTCTCGAAACGTAAATCTTCAAACTTTTCGAATTGCTTTCTCAATTTATGTGTATAATCGTGTATATATATATATATATATATATATATATATATATATATATATATATATATATATATATATATATATATATATATATATATATATATATATATATATATATATATATATCAGCAACCCGGTGTGGTGCGATGCGATGCGGTGTGAAAGGAAAAATAAAAGTGGGGTGTGTGGGGGTGCAGTGTGCGAAGGAAAACTAACGTAGAGGTGTGGTGCAGTGCTTAGTTCGGTCTATGATCCATCACTATATATATATATATATATATATATATATATATATATATATATATATATATATATATATATATATATATATATATATATATATATATATATATATATATATATATATATATATATATATATATATATATATATATAAATATTATTTTACCTCCGGTTGGCAAAGGCCAGAGGCCAACTAAATTTTCACCCGAGAAAGGAGCAAATCGGGATCCTATTCAGATTAAAGGCCGACATGTCCCTAAACACGGCGTTTGAAGCTGTGTAAGTCAGAGGAAATTGGGAAAATAGATGATGAGAGTATGTTCCAGACTTTTCCAGTAGTGTACATGTAAGATTGAGCATAGCGGTTAAGTCGGGGACAGAGATTTGAACAAAGAAAGGGTGAGACTGTGTAGAAAGACGTATCGCACGAATTCTTCTCAAAGGAAGAGGTATGCGACGAAAGAGTTCGGAAGAGCCATGTCCGTTGTAGGGTTGGCCGACGCACCGGGTGCGGTGCGGTGCGGTGCGTGGTGCGGTCATTTTGGTGCGGTGCGGTGCGGTGCGGTGCGGTCCACCATTTGCGGTGCGGTGCGGTGCGAAAGGAAAAAATGAAAGTGCGGTGCGGTGCGGTGCGCAAAGAAAAATTAACGGTGCGGTGCGGTGCGGTGCGTGGTGCGGGCCCTGGTGCGCACCGCACCGAATAATTGTATCCTGCAATAATCTTATATTATATATATATATATATATATATATATATATATATATATATATATATATATATATATATAATATATATATATATATATTATATATATATATATATATATATATATATATATATATATATATATATATATGCTGCAGTATATTAGTCTTGGCAGGCAAATTGCGTAATATTTTTATTTTATTTTTTTCATTACTTTAAGACAGATTCTATATATACATATATTTCCAGACTTTAGGAAGATTGTGGGATGGCAGATTTCTAATTTTGAGAGGTTTGGATAAAATTACAATTCCGAATTTCGGATAATGGGTTTGATTGGTTCATCTGGATTTAATCAGTATCCTAATACCCCACTTCATTTTCCTATATTTAAGTTTATTTAAGACATCTTAAAATATTTTTTTTAATTCTTCTCCGATTTTTATGAAATTTGCACGGTACATATATTTTAACCCTTTGAGAAAAGTTTACTTAAGACGTTTTTCTGTATCTCTAACGGTTTGATTTATTTCCAGAAATTTTACTCTTGAAAAAATTGGATAGTGGGGAAAAACCACTGGTCCACATAGCTTGAAAATTGAACTGTGTATTCACAGTTCTATTAACAAAAAATAGTAGGTAAAGTTTATTGATATATGCTTTAGGGAAAAAAATTATATGTCCTTTTCTGTCCAACTGAAGTAAAAATTTTGGAAAAAATACCTTTCCAGATAAAAATAAAATAATTTAAAAAAATCAACATCTACAATTTTTTTTCATTTTCGGCAGTTGTTTAGAGGAGGTACAAAACTACAACTTCCTATACTTCATTCAACGCTATTTGTTCTTTTCGAGATGTTGCCTCTCAAATTTTGAAAATTTCCTCCCAAATTTTCAATATATATATATATATATATATATATATATATATATATATATATATATATATATATATATATATATATATATATATATATATATATATATATATATATATATATATATATATATACTAAAGAGCAAAATTAACTAACCATCTACAATTTATCAGTTGGGAGGTCCCGACGACATTGTAGGGTAATGGGAGTGCCTGTGTGTGGAAGTATATGCCCATATCTACCCAAATAATGCAGTTTAGCATCGATTGGCAGTTCGTAGGTGTGATATCGATGAAATATGGTAAAAGGACAAACCAGCTAAATTCGGTGAGTGACATGGTAGGATATGTAACGTCACTGGTGTGCCGGGTATCGAGAGTATTCAACCTTCAATGTTTGTGCAAGTAATATGGAGAGATTACGATGGAGTCTGACAAGCGACGATTTTGTGGCAATCACAACACTGGTAGCTGAAGGGTACAACAAATGCCAACTGGGCCGACGGCTCAGGGTCTGACATACAACCATCGGAAGGGTCCTACAGAGGTACAAGCTTATACATGCTCACACCAGGTGGCCTGGCCAAGGTAGGCCACGAGCAACAACGGCCGAAGAAAACAGATATATACGGTTAATGGCAGTTTTTTTTTTTTTTTTTTTTTTTTGTATATTTAAAGGGAGCTTTTGAAGTTACTGAATTCCGATTACGAGCCACCAACTCGCAAAGTTCTTGCTACTTCTAAGTTGTCAGCTTTATACGACGAAATGTTTCAAACTATTAAAGAAGACATTGGAAAATGTGTATCATATAGCGTAACATTTGATATTTGGACATGTACGAAGAACCAAAATCAGTTTTTAGCTATTACTGGTCATTTTGTAAATGCTCAGTGGAATTTACAATCGTACTGCATAGGATGTTTGCCATTTAATGAAGCGCATACAGGTGAAAATATTGCTTCTTCTATTAATAGCTGTATAAATTCTATGGACCTTAAACTTCCATCATTTGCAGTTACAGATAGTGGGACTAATGTTGTAAAGGCTTGCCAAAAAATGAACCTAGAAAGAATTTCTTGTATAGCACATACTATAAATTTGTGTTTAGAACCAATAATATTCCAGAAATCAAGTCATGAATCTCCAGTACTCAATTTAATGGAAAAAATAAGAGCTATTGCTTCTATCTTTAAAAGATCACCGAAATTATGGAATGAATATAAGTCCATATATAAAACAGAAATGAAAACTAACATAGATCCCAATAAGATTCCAAGAGATTGTAGAACTCGTTGGAATAGTTCTTTTCCTATGATTGAGGAGGTAATTAAACAAAAAGAACCTCTTGAAATTGCAGCCTTAAAGTTGAAAACGCCTGTATTGGCGATAACACAAGAAGAAAAAGAAATGCTTCAAGATCTCTGTACACTTTTGCAGCCGTTCAAAGAGGCTTCTTTAATTTTATCTGGTAGCAAGTACCCTACTTCATCAATCATTTTTCCATCAGTTTTTGCAATTAGTTCTCGGATGAGCAGAGTACAAGTTGATGAGAGGTTGGTAGCTGTAAAAAATCAAATTCAACAAGAAGTAAACCAACGCCTAATTCCCTACTGTCGCAATGTTAATTGTTTAATAGCTACCTATTTAGATCCTAGATTTAAGAAAAAGATTTTTTTCAGAAAATGATAAAGAATTAATCTATGAAGGGATATCATCGTTTTACATATCTGTTTGCAAAGAAAAGCCTTTTCCAGAAGAAGAGCAATCTTTAAAAAAAAGAAGAGACAACGAACGAATATTTAAGACCTCAGCTGATACTTTTAAAAGCCTAATGGTTAGCAACAGCAGCAGTGATGAAGAAGAAATGACCAAAAATTCGGCTTTAAACAGTGAGTTAGAATTATACAACAGCTTTAAGTATAAAGAAAAGACCGAAATGAATCTTCATTCTAACCCGCTGGAGTTTTGGAAAAAACACACAAATTTATTTCCGATTCTTAGTGATGTGGCTAAAACATTTTTAGCCATTCCGGCAACATCTGTAGAAAGCGAAAGAATGTTTTCAAAAGCAGGGGATCTAATTTCTGACAGAAGAACAAGACTTAGCTCCAAAAATGTAGAAAAAATAATATTTGTAAACAGAAATTTGGAAGCTGTTGGGCATTTATAAGTGTATATATATATATATATATATATATATATATATATATATATATATATATATATATATATATATATATATATATATATATATATATATATATATATATATATATATATATATATATATATATATTACAGCCAGTATTAACATTAAATTCCTGTAAACTATAATAAACTTTCTCATGGTTTCTGTTCCTATGATTTAAAATTGAGCTTCAATAACTGATTTATGTATATTAAATTTTTTTTACTTTTAACGTATTTTTTGTATATGCAATGTTGAATTTGTTTCTAGTAATGAAGGTATTGTAAAAACATTTTTCGTTTTAAATCCATTTTTTCCCCCAATGTCAACATAACCACAATCGGAAAAAGAAATATTTAATAAATCTTTATAAATTTATCTAAAATTGATGATTTCAAAGAACAAAAGACAATCACTAATGAATTAATTTCTTTAAAATACGAACTTTGTCACAAATTATCATTCATTTTTAGTTAGAAGCTTAGGTGGTTTAAAAGATTAATACATTTATTTTTAAATGATGCTGGATACTATATACTCAAGTTTATTTACCCTTTAAGAATGAAAAAATTGCCACAGTTAAACGTCACATTTCCTTAGGATAAAATAGTGTTTTTGAACTTTTTTTTTTTTTTTTTTTTTTTTTTTTAGTAACTCTTTGAACTTACCAAAGATCATATGTTAATTAAATAAAGGACAATAGATATTATATGAAAAAAATAGTACTTGTTGTAGAACTGATCAGCACACTTAAAATTGTACAGAGTTTTCGTTCAAGAAAGAAAGTAGAGTAGAAGACAACAATTGAAGAATACACAATACTGTAAAATACAAATTTAGATCAGTGTGAAATAAATAAATCAAACAGCATGCAATAATTTTAATAAGATTTTTAGGCATAATTAATGCAATATTAGGCAAATATCATCTCAGTCTTCAACTGTGTGTAGTCTTTGTCTTTATTAATTTTTTAAATTGGTGAGCTCAAAATATCCAAATTCGCTCTGTAGAAAACTGCAAAAGAATCAACAGAGCTCTCCTTAAAACTTGAGAAAACTCATTGTTATTTTATATATATCCAGAGTTCGTCAAGAGGCTCTTATATATACTTTGGTTTCATAGTACCATCATTACGAATGCCACTTAATTGCCCTTCTGTAAGATTGAACGTATAAGTGTTCGGAACAGTTGCTATAAATGATTTATCACCCAAGTACTTTCTTCTGTGCACAAGTTTAGAATATATTGTTTAAATTTGTTTCTAAGAATTGAAATGTTGTTCATAGTCCTATCTACCTCGTGAACATACCTTCTTTGCCAAAAATTTTCATTAGGTTTAAAACCGATTAAGAAATCCAGCTTCACTGCTTTTCCAATTTATTTATTTATTTTCAGTTTTTTACTTAATATAGCTAAACTTGTTTAATTCAAAATTACAAAAAAAAAAAAAAAAATTATTCATCATCTTCATGAATATTCATCATTCATTCGTCTCTGAAACGAAGTAATTAAAATATTTGTTTTTTGAAATATTAGCATCTTGAACCGGAATTAATTTTTTTTATATCGGTAGCTACTCCTACATCTAATCTTATCCAGTAAAAGTTCATTCGTTACTCTTCTAAAAACAATACTCCAACCATTATATATATATATATATATATATATATATATATATATATATATATATATATATATATATATATATATATATATATATATATATATATATATATATATATATATATATATATATATCCCCTCAAAATTGTCGCACTACGGCTGAAATATACGGCTGAAGGTTCTAAATATAGGAGCTTCATACAATTTTTTACGTTACGTGCATGTGAACAGGTATCCCGTACATACGTTTACTCTTAAGTTACAGCGATAGGAAGACGGTGTTATAATAAGAT